>CAUYQV010159310.1:0-33140 GCA_963574575.1 Galagoides demidoff | reverse complement strand
TCCAACTCCTGGGCTCAAGCGAGTCTCCTGCCTCCGCCTCCCAAGTAGCTGGGACCACAGGCACCCGCCACAACGCCCGGCCATTTTTTGGTTGCAGCCATCATTGTTGTTTTGGCGGGCCCGGGCTGGGGATTCGAACCCGCTACCTTAGGTGTACGTGGCTGGCGCCTTAGCTGATTGAGCCACAGGCGCCGAGCCGGAATTATCAATCTTAAAAAGTATCTGTATACCTCATTCCACCTTCATGCTGAAAGGGGCGCAGTCAAAGACGGCCCTGTCATCTCTTCTGATTCTCCTTTCACTTTCCTTTCCATGCCTTACCTTAGGGAATTTTGAATGGGAGTCAAAGAAAAATGGATTATTCTAGATAGCTTCCCTATTTGTATCTTTTTGATCTTGCATTTGAATGATGCCTTTGATCTGAGAGGTCAAGAACTTACCACCTTTAGTCTCAGACTCTGCAGGACTCCTCTTGCAGAGAGTGGGTAACTCAGGCTTGGCTGTCTATGGTGAGGCAACAACCATGTCGGGTATCAACGGAGTGGACACGGAGAAATGAAACAAAACTATTAATACTACATATGAAGGTGTGACAATTCTGTGACTGGGTGACTTGACCCTGTTAAATGTCCATTCTATGTTTAAAATGAAGAATTTAAAGAATCCTTACTTTTATGAATCTGCCTTTATGAATCCTGACTTCTTATGTTGTTCTAGAACCTGGAGATTCAACAGTGTACAAGACAGACAGGGTTCTGGCTTGTCTCATACTTAACATGGAGACAGACGCACACAAAAAAATAGGATCATCTCAGACATTTATAATATTATGAATAAAGAGAAGGGGCCAGCCATTCTGTGCCCTTGGGAAAAAGCACTCTGGGCAAAGAGACCAGCAATTGCTAAAGTCTTGCAATGGAAAGGCCTGGAGTATAAAGATGTCCCTTAGGACCGTCTGTGAGCAATGGGTAAATGATCAGGACTGTAGAAAGATGTTACTCCCATTTTGAAATTCAGATAGAGTGGTGACTTTCAATGAGGTTGGGTCCCTCCAAATTGAGATGGCACTGAGATAGGAACAACCAGAATGCCATTTAGTGATAGTCTGGTTTGCATCTTTTATTGTTATTCATTCACTCATTTTCTGTGTATAAGCAATTAAGAAGAGCACCAAGGTTACAAAATGAAAAAATTATGGTCTTGGCCCACTAAAAACTTATAAATCAAGGGAGGAGTTGAGACAGTTAAGGTGCAATGTGCTAAATACATGCCCCACCCCCCAAATCTTCAGGGACCAGAGCAGGTGTGGAGGAAACGGAAAGTCAGGTGCACTGAAGGAGGGCCAGCGGTCTTTGGCGTTTGCTTTTCACACTTTGCTTTGGGACAAAAAAAAAAAAAGTCATTTCTGTCTTATGGATTCTAGTTCTTGTCTAAAGTCCAGACTTTCAAGACTATGGCCCCTACTGGGAGTTTAAGAGTCTATAGTAATTTGGTCCCTTCCAGGATGGTAGTATGAGGAACTCCACGGACACAGGGCCCAGTGGACCAAGTAAAACTGGTAAAAATTTATTAAAAACAAGTGTTTAAAATCTCTGGAAATTGTAAAAAAGTCATACAACAAATGAAGAAACATTTTTTCGAGAAAATCTGTTAAAGCTCAGTAGAAACACTAAGAGTTCGTAGCATTCGCACCACGCCCCATCCCTCCCTCAATCCACCCCAGCTTCACCCAAAGTGGGTGTGGACAAGAAGATGGCACTCCCTCTCCCCACCCAATCAGAAGTCGCCATAGCTCACAAAGATGGGCCCGGTGCCAGCATTTCTCAGCCCTTCTAACCACAAGTAGGAGGCTAAATTTCTGATGAGTGCAATGAAAAGTCTGTGTACCTTCATCCTTTCTTCATCAAGCTCCCAGTCGGGATGGCGCCTCTGCCCCAGATACACCAGCCATGAATCCTTGGAGCTGATGGTCTTTGCCCAGCTCACTTCTCAAGCAGATTCTGTGCTAAGGGAGATAAGCCAAGAAGACAAGGGGCTACTGTGCCTGCTCAGCTCCCTGAGACGTGGGTCAGAGATTTCGGCACGTGGAGAGACAAAGTGCATGAAAACAGAGAACTCTGAAGCACTCTCCAAAAGAACGGATTTTATTTGAAACAGAATATGGGGAAGTTCAAGCCTAAAAGTGTTTTTGGAAAAAATATTTCTACTAATTCAGAGCAAAAAAATAAACTATAGGCTAGTGTCTTAGTCTGTTCATGCTGCTATTGCAAAATACCGTGGACTGAGTAATTCATAAAAAATAAACATTTATTTCTCCCAGTTCTGGAGACTGAGAAACCCAAGATCAAAATGCCAGCAGGTTCAGTGTCTAGTGAGCGCAGTAAATGGCACTCTTTAAATGGGTGGATTGCATATTATGTGAAATATATCTCAGTAAAGCTGTTTTGTAAGTGTCTGTAATAATCTGACCCTTTGATACAGGCTGTAACAGTGTTTAGAAAGCTATTACTGCTTCACAGGAAGGTTAGGGGAGTGTGGGATGCAGGAGTAATGGGAATAAGAAAGAAAGCAAGTCACAAGGGCTAGGAGGATAGACTCCTCTCTATTATAAGCACAATGAAGAATTGTGTGCATGTTTACAATCTACAACACACATGTTAACATGTGCATCTAAAACCTTTTTCTGTTAAAATTGTCCTTGATTTTATGACAGAATTTCTTTTGACAAATGTTCAATGACAGCATACTTGGGCAGATTAAATCTGAACATATACCTATCCCCCTGGGCAGCTTTGGGGTTCTTGTTCCCCAAGGTAAGTCTCGGTAGATAGTACACTGCAGTATAGATATGGCTCAGTGCCTCTTGTGAAAGAAGTAGGGCAGCGGGTGTGCAATCCAGCCCTCAGCTTTGGCAGCCAACATCTAAGAAGAACCAGGGGCAGATGGTGGAAATCTAGCAGGCAGACTCACCATGCAGGAAGCGTCTCAGCAGAAAGGCAACTCATGCACCTGCCAGAGTTTTAGGATGTTAATATGGGGGTCAAGATATTAACTTTATCCCATAAGGATAAAGTAGCTGAAAGCCTGTATACCATGAGATGGGGGCCAGGTTTCAGGTATAAGGAAGAAAGCAGTTCTCAGAACTGGGGTAGTGGGTTGACCAGCACCACTAGGGTAGGGGCTTCTGCTTTTGATCAGGATGACTTCTGGATTCTTCAGTAAAACTGAAAAAGACAGCCACACAAGGAGAAAGCAGAGCTGAAGCCTGTGCTCAACATTGGTCCAAGTGACAGAAACTAAGGGAGTTTTCATGGGCTGCAAATGTAATGTAATCAAGACTGTGATGACAGTGCCCTAAGTGAGAATCGCCAGTGGTAGAAATACCAGCTTCATCTTGTCTGCAGTGAGGGGTCTGTTCTCCAGGCCGAGCTGTCCCCCCAGAGCATGATTTTTAGCACTGAACAAAACTCTTTAAGAGGATCCTGGGCATCCACCTGCCAGAGTTTTACGATGTTAATAACTACAGCTCATCAAGAAAGAAGCTTTGAAAACAGAGAGGATGGGGATGTAAGAGCACTTGGATGCTTGGATGGGACTTAGATGGGAAAAAAAGAAAAGTAAGTTATTCTGGTTGAAACAAGAAGACATGCTGAAGGGCTCTTAAGGATGGAGTCACAACTACCTTGAACTAATTCAAGGGCATGCCAGACATTAGACACCAAAAGATGACCTAGGACAACTGAGTGAAAGATGTCACTTTAGAGCAGTGATTCTCAACCTTCCTAATGCCGTGACCCTTTAATACAGTTCCTCATGTGGTGGTGACCCCCAACCATAAAATTATTTTTGTTGCTACTTAATAACTATAATTTTTGCTACTGTTAGGAATTGTAATGTAAATATCTGATATTAGGCGACCCCTGTGGAAGGGTCATTCGGCCCCCAAAGGGGTCACAACCCACAGGTTGAGAACCGCTGCTTTAGAGGGAAGACGGGTCTAATAGTCAGCAGTTGGAAAATGGAACAGGTCTTCTTGTAGGGATAGTTGAGTGCCTGGTCCCTGGAGGCGTACAAGCAGAGGTTGCTGGGAAATTCATGCATTTGATAAAGAGTAAGTTGAGATGAGCTCTAATGATCCTTAAAATTCAAAGATTCTAGGTCTCTGAGACCTAACTTGATCAGTAGGAGCCACAGAACATTCTGAGCAGAAGTATCACCTGGAAAGATGGACTTTCAGAAGAGGAAGTAAAAATCCGTGGAGAGTGTAGGATGTAGGGCAGGTGACCTATTGGGTGATTGGTGGGCATCTATAGGATTATGTTCCCACCACTCTTCTCTTTCTAGGAACTGGCCACTGCACTCACTATCTACATGGCTGCAGAAGCAGCCCCCATGTTCCAACAGGCTCCTGACCCCATCCACAGGTCCTGGCATAAATGCCTGACCACAGGCAGGCAGGCCACAGTGCCTGTCCCCATGGTCTTCATGGGCCAGTCCAATAGGAGGACCTGACTCAGCTTGTACCATGAGTCTCTCCCCAGCATTTTTGGATTTAGGAATCTTTCTCTCAGGGCTACACTACTTGCAGTCATGGAGGAGCTGTTTCCTCCATGAATCAGAGAGGCAGAGATAGTGTGTTTGTGGAAAGAGGAGACCCTGAAGGAGCACACAGGGAGGGACAGAGATGAGAGAGGCAGTCCTGACCTTACTTTAGCTGCATATTCCACTGGTTCTGGGTGTAAGCATGTTCCTGTCCTGAGTTCTATGAGAACCCCTGCTTCTATCATGGTAAGGTCCTGTTTGGTTTAGGATGGACTAAATGAGGTTTCTGTCACTGCTACCAGCAAAATCCAAACCAATTCACAGTCTTCTTACAATTGTATAGGTAGACTTGGATGTAAATAGGGGAAATGGGAAAGTTGTGCTGGTTTCAATAACAGAAGGGAATAATGGACTGTCACACCCTTCCCTTCCTAGGTCCCTGACCCCTTCTTCCCACAGAGGCTCTCTGGAGCCAAGGGTAAGAAGCATCTGAGGCTGGTGACTGAAAATACACTCAAGGGCCAATTTACTTAGAGGCTGGTAAATTGGTCACAGAACAGATGCTACACAAAATGTTACTTAATTTGATTAGGAATTTTGCATTTGCCAAAATATGTTTTTGCCAGAAGTGCCAGCACATCGCAGCTGTGTGTTTGTTAAAACTGAACAAGATCCCAAGGAGACCTGGAGAAGATCACAGGCCGCATGGCAGATTGTCTCTTGATATCCTACAGCAGGGAGAGAACACAGCAGACCCTACAAAGCTCAGTTTCCCAGGGAGCCTCCGACCCCCACCCCATACTTCCCAAACCACTCAGCCCAAGAGACACATGATAAGAATCTTCCCAACATCCACACTTTCCCAAACTCACACTGCTCACTCCCCATACCCCTCCTAAAAGGAAGAGTCGTCAGCGCATTTTTATCTGGGGTTTATAGTCAGTTCTCAATAGTAAGACTGGCTTTCCTTCTCTTTGTAGTTAATTTCAACAATATTTAATGCTACCTCTCTCTCCCAGCACACATATTTTATAACATTTAGTTAACTTCTCTAGTTAATAGCAATCCTTCTTTTCTTTGAAGCAAAGTTTCCTCTTAACTAGACCTTCTTTATCAGAAGCAAATAATAATGGGTTTGAGTTTGCCACAAGGAGCTTCCCAGCCACACGTACCTTGCATTTGCAGCAGGATTCTTGTCTCCATTGATAGCTTCATGTGAGGATCACAGTCCTAACAAAGTCAAGGATCTTAAGAGATCTTCAGGCCTCGCCCTCTACAGCAATCATAATTACTGGAGCTATTTTGGTCCACTTCCAGATTATGTGTTTATGAGTTTTTTAGGCACTGGAACCATATATGCTATATATTCCAGGTCAAGCGTCTCCATATGTGCCTTGTTCCTGAGTGCAGGATCATTTAACAATAATAATTTTGTCATGCATTTGCTTGATAAAGTTACGTAACTTTTAGTCTAGAAATAATCCTTATGTCAGGAGTTCTCAGAATTCTTTGGGTTGCAAGTGACAGAAACCTGACTCAAAGTTGATTAGATACAAAGATCATTTCTACTGGTTTCTACAGCTGCTCCAGGGGACGGTAGGGTGCTTGTGCCCCAGGACTCAGGACTCCCTTCTCTCTCTCTCTGCCTCCCTTCACCTTCTTGATACATTAGATTCATTCTGTCAGACTGACTTTTTCCACAGGATCAAAATCTAACAGCCATCAGGGGCCATTACCTTTCTAGCTTTACCCCCTAGGAAAGAAAGGAATCACTTAATTCCGGGGGGGGAAATTCTGGAGGATTCTCACTAGGTTGGGATACATGTCACTTCTGTGGCTAAGGGTAACAGACACCCTGCCTGAAGGCCCCTCTCGAACCTTATGACTGGAGCACTGTAGTGGGAGAGGAACTGTTTCCTCAAACAGGTATGTTTTTCCCATAAGACAGTGAGGGTCTCAGGCAGAACCAACCAACATATATCCTCTTTGTAGGTGTCCCTGTATTTTACAAAAGAGGAGGCAGAGGCTGAGAGGGTAGGCAACTTGTCTATATTTATTCAATTAGTACATAGCAGACTATAGACCAGAAAGAACTGAAATCTGGGTACAGTTATATAATTTCTGATCCAAAAGTGAAGACAATGTTCTGACAAGTAGTCTGACGCTGAGGCAGAATATTGGAAATCAAGACTCTATTAGAAACTCTGGAATCTTTTCTTAAGAATGGTATACTTGCAGAATTTCACATGCAGAATTTCACAACCTGACAGTGGGTTCTTTTTTCTTTATTCTTAATCTCTCACCCTTTCCTTGCTAGAGGTTCAGATGCCACACAAGGGGGAAATGAAAGGCACAGAATTTCACAGGAGCATAATCAGGATGGCAACTCAATCCTAAAGCTTGTCCCCTCTCCCAGCCTGCCCGTCACATTCAGCTCCCCTAATCCTAAGAGGAAGCAAATCTCTGAGAGAGTGTGGGTGGATGCAATGTAAGGCCAGGTTATGTGGAAAAGGCAACCAGGGCAGGTGCCCCCCAGTTTGGGCACAGCAGAGGAATTCACTGCAAGCCTGAGAGCTCAAGAGGAAGAACTGGGACTGCCAGTGCTGTTCTTTGTGGTCCTCTTTGTACCCTCCAACAGTTCAAGTCACACTGCAGTTCCAGAGGACAACATTGGGCATGGATGTGAAACACCTGACCCTCCTACATCTCTGCACTCCTTACATTGTCCCGTGCCCTTCCTCCAGTGCCTTAGACATCCAGAGCAGTCATGCAGCCCTGTGGCTGTCCCAGACTCATCCATCTGTTTCCTACCCTAGCCTTCCTCCCATCCTCTATGGCCCTGAGATAAACTGAAAGTTGGGGTGACAGGAAACAGTTAGAAGCAGTTTCTTCATCCAGAAAGGCCCTGACTAGCAAAATATAATGAACATCTAACTCTTAAAAACTCAATTGTAAGTACTTCAATGTTAATCAATATGGCAGACTAGATATTCAAAGAGAACACTTTCAATATAGCACACTGAAATTTTTCTTCTACTGTGGCTCACACCTGTAAAGCACTCTGGGAGGCCAAGATGGGTGGATTGCTTGAGCTCAAGAGTTCAAGATCAGCCTGAGCAGGAGTGAAACCTTTTTTCTACTAATAGCTGGCCATTTGGGTCAGCAGCCTATAGTCCCAGCTGCTCAGGGAAGCTGAGGCAAGAGGATCGCTTAAATCCAAGAGTTTGAAGTTGCTGTGTGCTATGACTCTAGGGCATTCTGTCTAGGGCAACAGAGTGAGACTCTGTCTCAAAACATATATGTATATGTGTGTATGTGTGTCTGTGTTGCACAGTTGAACCACAATGGAACCATGTCCAATGAATTTCTCAATAAACCTTGAACCCAGAGGGTAAACAATACTATTGCCAGTATTTGTTGATCCCTGGTGGCCTAGAGACTAGATTTTAATGGGCCACATATATGGGGGATAAGAATATCCAAGTACAAATATACAGTGAGCATATATTGAAGTTTTGTTCAAATCATTAATAAGAGAACCAACAGAATGACAAAACTGGTTTAAGAGAAGATAAACTTATGTGTGTATCAAAATATATCTATAATGTATCATGATTTATGAATTAGTTTTTAAACGGTTTGATATCCTATAGGAAAAAAAAGCCATTGCTTTTGGAATCACCTCCTTTATCAGATAAAAATTGTTTGCATCTCATCAGCAATTATTTTGTATAAACTAACATCAACTTTCTAGAGTTATGAGGTTTTTGGCCCCTAATTAGCAGAAAATAGTAAAAGAAGAAAAATTGCCTTCACCTACCTAGAGGGTCAGATGACTTTTAGGAAGCTGGTTAAACTGCCCTAAGATGACAAATGTAGGTCAGGCAGTTATCTTTTTGCCTTATTTCCAAATTTCAGATATCTCTTCTTAATACTCCCAATTGTGTTTCTAAATATCCAAAGATTATTTACAATCTTATGCATACAAAAAAGCAAAAAGGCTAGTATCACTGTATTTTTGTTATTAGGCCTGGTTCACATGTATAGGAAGGGCAGCAAGTGGTGTTGAGATAAATATACTTACTGCAAAATCAGCAAACCAGAGCCATAAAAAGCTAAGCATCTACTAAGAATTCTTCTAGGGTGGCACCTGTGGCTCAAAGGAGTAGGGCACCAGCCCCATATGCCAGAGATGACTGGTTCAAACCCAGCCCTGGCCAAAAACTGTGAAAAAAAAAAAAAGAAGAAGAATTCTTCTAGAAAGTTCTTAAGGAATCCAAATTTGCATTTTCAGTGCCCTTTGTCTTTCCATCGATTTTTAAAATCACTCTATTTTTTCATTTACTCCAAGGCTACAAAAATAAATTTAATCTCCACCAGGTTTCATTTATAGTAGCTATAAATTAATGTTCTTTTTTCTTTGACAGCCCCTGGATTTTCTGTTTCCTTAGAAAAAGGAATGACTTTCCTTAGAAAAAGGAATAACTTTCCTCTTCTAGATCATTTTCCTGGGAGAGTTTTGTAAACATTTAAGTTAAGCCTACATATGAAGTTAAGCCTATTTACTTGTAGGCTTGTCATATCAGATAAAATGAGATTGATTCTTAAGTACCATACTCCAGATTTGCCCTTGGTTGTACAATCTATTTGTCTAATTATATTCTGGTTTAAAAATAAAAATGAGGACATAAAGTCTATGTAAACCAGTTTGATGAAAATATTTCAAATTGTATATGAAAACACTACACTGTACCCCATGTTTGCATTAATATACACAGCTATCATTTAATTAAAAAAAAAGAAAGAAAGAAAAGAAAAAAAAGAAAAATGAGGACAGCCTTTTATTGAACTTATGCAAATAACTACATTGCCATGCAATGTTAAAGGACTCAGTAAAACAGTTGATTCATGTCAGGGAGAACAAGGTATTATTTTTAAAGTGTTTCAGTTTGCCTAGTAAATCATTAGGAACAGACCAAGAAGCAAAAGTGAGTTTTTATATTCCCATGCAAAAACAGAATATAAAAACAATGCCAAAGATATTTGAAGCAAATGACTATGTTTTATGTTCCTCATTGTTTAATTCAGACATATTTCATCAAATGTGTCTGATTAAATATTTCTTTATTTACTGGATCTTGAATCAGGAGTTCACTTTTGGCAATTCACATGCTTCTAGACTAAAAAGCTTATGGGAAAGTCTAGCTCTGTCCCCTAGTGGTCTTTCAGTTGTTAACCCTTGGCAGTGGCACTCCAAGGGTTTCTTCTTTGTGGTGACAATTGTTATTATCGTCCAGCACAGTGTTTTCACAGAGACTGCAACACTGTAGTTGATTGATGAAGACCAAATTTCTGTCCCATAGCTTATAGTAAAGCCTTACTCTCAATCTTTGAAAAACATTCTTAGCATAGAAAATATTGAGGACATAAGCAGAGTTGGTGGTAAGTCTGAAAGCCTATACATAAAGCCAGGGTTCCTTTTTTTTTCCCCCTCTGGAATGGGTATAATAGAAAAAAAAAATGTTCACCATACAGGACATAGTAGGTATATATGCATATCCTGGTCCTAGCATTGGATAGAGCAGGAGAAAGAAACAAAAAGAACTTTCTATGGGGATTCCTAATCACTGCCACACATTCACAAGTTTTGGGAGCCAAGATTTAATATGAATGGACCCAGAATACCTCAGGCCAAAACTATGAGTAATCCAGATTTGAGCAGGCCTCTTGGGCCTGATACAAGTAATCACAAATGGCCAGGCACAGTGGCTCACACCTATAATCCCAGCACTCTGGGAGGTGGAGGTGAGTGGATTGCCTGAGCCAGAGTGAGACCTGGTCTCTAAAAATAGCTGGACATTGTGGCGGGCACCTGCAGTCCCAGCTACTTGGGAGCTGGGGCAAAACCCCAAAAGTCTGAGGTTGCTGTGAGCTGTGATGACACAGCACTCTAACAAAGTGAGACTCTGGCTCAAAAAAACCAAGTAATAGGCTTGGCGCCTGTGGCTCAATCGGCTAAGGCGCCAGCCATGTACACCTAAGGTGGTGGGTTCGAATCCCCAGCCCAGGCCGCCAAACAACAATGATGGCTGCAACCAAAAATGGCCAGACGTTGTAGCGGGCGCCTGTGGTCCCAGCTACTGGGGAGGCGGAGGCAGGAAACTCGCTTGAGCCCAGGAGTTGGAGGTTGCTATGAACTGTGATGCCATCGCACTCTACCCAGGGGGATAGCTTGAGGCTCTGTCTCAAAAAAAAAAAAAAAAACAAGTAATCACAAATGGAACAATGCACGTTAAATGTAGCTTTAAAGTAATTCCCACAAATAAATTTTCAAGGCCAATTTGTAATACAAATGAATAAGCAAGCTACAAGGAGTGGAATTTAAAAAGAAGCAACAAACTTCAGAAACAGATCTGTGAGGATCAGAGATGCTGAAATTATCATGTAGAAAATACAAAATCAGAATTCTCAACATATTTGAGGAAATAAAAAAGATATTGAAGGAAATCAAAGGGAAAGAGACTATCAAACATGGCTGGGAAGATTTATAAAAGTATCAGATAACTTCTGCAGATAAAATATATTTTATCACTGGAAACTCAGTGAATGAGTCAAGTATCTGATTAGATGCAGATAAGGAGAAAATCATGGACCAGATTTTGGAAAGCTGAAAAAAATATCCTTAGAATATTTTCATAGAGAGACAATATATTAGAATATAAACAAGAAGATTTCAGATGCCTATCTGGAGTTCTATATGGAAATAGTAAAGAAAATAAGAGAAAAGCAATAGTAGAAGAGATAGTAGATGAAATGATTCCAGAATTAGTACAGGACATGGCAATGGAATCAAGGTTTATGTCCCCCCACAGTTCTTACGTTGAAATCCTAATCCCAAAGGTGATCGTAGTAGGAGGCAGGGTCTTGGGGAGGTGATTAGATCATGAGGGTGGAGCCCTCACAAATGGGATTAGTGCCCTTATTAAAGAGACCCTAGAGTGATCAATCTCCTTTTTGGACATGTAAGGTTACAGTGAGAGGACAACTTTCTATGAGAACAAAGACTCCCCCCCAGACATTAAACCTGCCTTCCCCTTATCTCAGACTCTCCAGCCTCTAGAACTGGGAGAAATAAATTTCTGTTGTTCATAAGCCTCCCATTTATAGTACTTTTTCAGCAGCCAGAATGGACTCAGATGGACACTAATCCTCAGTTTAAGGAATTCCAATGACTCTTGAGCAGAATAAGTAAAATTAAATTCTCATCTAGACAAATACTAATGAAGCTGCAGAGCACCGAAGCAAAGAGGAGATTGTAAAAGTAATTAGGAAAAAAAAAGGAGAGGATAGATAATATACTAAAGAATGACAAAGAGTGTGACAAGAGACTCTCAACTATAGCAATGGATGTTAGAAAATGTTGTGAAACTATTTTGAAGTACTGAGAAAAAATAACTAAGAAGCTAGAATTATGTAAATAGCAAAACTGTCTTTTAAGAAAAGTAAAAATAAAGATATTTTATACAAATTAAAAAAAACCAAGAGTATTACCAGCAGTCCCTCCAGGGACTTATCAGAAGGCTCTCTGGGGAGTAAGAGGGAAATGATTGATCCCAGAAACAAAAAATTAGATAGAAGAATGAGTGATGATCAAGTGAATGGTTAAATGATTAATGGTGAAATCTCAGCAAACACTAAGTAAAACAATGAAAATAATATTTAAGCATAAGTCATAAAGCATCAAAGTGATCTAAAATTCAACATAGTAATAGCTTATAAATTGGAAGGGAAGTGATCGGGGATAAAATATTCTAAGATGCTCATATTATCCAAAACAGTAAAAATCAGTTAATTTTAGACTTGTCACAATAAATGAGGCCCAGAAATTTCTAAGGCTGTCACCAAAAGAATACTTCTAAAAAGTTTAACTTTTAAATAATTGGGCAAATAAGAAATGGGCTATTTCTGGAGAAAAATCAGTCCAAAAGATAATGAGAAAAGAGAAAAAAGAACCAAGAAAATAGAGCCAACAGAAAAGTATAAAATAAGATGGTAACATGAGTCTAAATACATAATTAAAATAAATGTAAATAAAGTCTCCAGTTAGAAGATAAATACTGTCAGATCTGATTTTTTAAATTTCAGCTATATTCTATTTTTAATAGTCACAGCTGGAACATAATATCATGTAAACGTCAAAAGGAAAAGGAAAAGATATTTCAGGCAAGTACTATTCAAAAGAAAATTTGAGTCACTACTTTAACTTCAGATAAAATAGGCCTGAGCAAAACGGCATCATTTGAGACAAAGAAGGTCCCTACATGCTACTGAAAGGTTCAGTTCACCACAAAGAAATAATGGGTCTAAATATGTTTGCTCCTGATAATAGAGCTTCACATTTGAATAAAACAAAATGACAGAACTGAAAGGAGAAATTGAAAAAGCCACCACCATACTGGGAGAGTTTAACACTCTTTCAAAAACCGATAGCTCAAACAGCTAATAAGTCAGTAAAATTAGAGAAAAAAATCCACAATTTGATTTAATAGAAATACATGGGAAAGTATATCAAGCAAGTGAAGGATGTACATCTTTTCAAGCATATATGAAACTTTTTTAAAAATTGGCTGGGTGGCGCCTGTGGCTCAAAGGAGTAAGGCGCCGGTGGGTTCAAACCCAGCCCTGGCCAAAAAATGCAAAAAAAAAAAAAAAAATTGGTTTATAAAACAAGTGGCAAAAATTTTCAAAATAATATTGTTATACAGACCTCATTCTTTGACTACAATGCAATTATTGAGTTAGCAATCAATAACGAAAACAATTTAAAAGAAATTTACATGGAAAATTAAGATACACTTTTAAATAAAAATATAAAACTTTTTATTATATTTTGAAATTATCTAAATGACACCTTTATTTTCACAAGTGCTGTTATTTTTTTAAAGTATTTCTCTCTTTAATGATTTTTTTCATTTATGTCCCGAATTTTTTTTTTAATTTCTTTGGATTGATTTTCGACTGTCTCATCAATCCCATTGAGCTCTTGGTCCACATTTTGAATTCTGTAACAGACATTTCAAAAATTTCCTTTTGATTGGAGTTCATTGCTGGGGAGCTAGTGTGATCCGTTGAGAGTGTCAAAATAGCCTGCTTTCTCATATTGCCAGAATACTTAAGTTGATTCCATTTCATCTGGGGCCTCTTTCCTCAGCTCAAAACAGTTGATTGGTTCACCCATTTTCCTCTGCCAGGAGCTTGACTGCTCAGCATGGAGAGGGAGAGGTACACAGCCTTTCAGCTCTTGCATGTAGGTGCTTTTTGTTGTTGTTTAGCAGGCCCAGGCTGGGTTCCAACCCACCAACCCCAGTGCATGGGGCTGGCACTCTAACCATTGAGCTGCAGGCGCCCAGCCAGCTCATGCATGTAGGTATCCACTATGGCGTTCCTGGCGATTTGGGTCAGTTGGACCTCAGACCCTGGGAAAGTATTCAGGTATCAGCTGTAGTGGACTAGGTTAGGTAATCCCCAGTTCCCAGATCCCTGAAGGCTGTTCTTGCATCCTAGGGGGTGCAGAGAGGGGACTAGACTTTGACCTGGCTAGCAAACTTGCCCTCAAGCTTCCCTTGGATCAGGTGCTGGCGTTGAGTATGAGGGGTGGGGTCATCAGCTCCAGAAGAATACTTAGGCAGGAGAAAGGCAGAGGTTCCGTGGGCCTGTCACAGGAGGGGAGGCCCCTCTTGACAAGATTAGCAGAGGAAGACAGCTGTGGGACACACAAGCTGCTGATACCTCTCTCTCACATCAGTGACATTGGTCTCTGTCCTTTGGGGACACAAAAGTACCCAGATTCCCAGCTCCCACCCTGACCCAGCTGCAGCAGAGCTGATGAGGCTCAACCCACCCACTATGTGCAAGGCTGCCAGACCAGCTGCGGGCTGTGGCTGAAATGCTCCAGCAAGTCCAATGCCATAGACTTGTCTCTGGGGGTAGGCTCCTCCCAGAAGAGGTGAGCTGCTTGGAGAGGGGACTACAGTCCCACCCTCCCTCAAAGGAAGTGCTAACTTTTGTCCTTGGGGCACATGAAAGCACTTACTGCAGCTTGTTAGGGGGGAAGGAGTGAGCCCCAGACTCCAGGGAAGACTGTGTGTGATAGAGGGAAGGCAGCCACCTCTGAGTGCCCTAGCTTAATTGTCCTGTGAACCCTTGCCAGTCCCAAGCAGAAACAGTCTTTTGGGCGGCTGCAGTAGAAGGGCCACAGACAACTCTAAGTCATAAGCTCCGGGTCATCTGGTGAAGGAAAGTGCATGTTTCACCTTCCTGTGTCCTAAAAAGAGTTGGCAACACTTCCCATCCCCCTGGCCGCCAGCCCTACAGGTAGTACCTGTGAATACCACTGCTCTCCCAGGTCATTCACAGTCCAAGACACTGCTGGGAATTGTTCATGTGAGATTCGGTGACAAAGAGATGGAGGGGCTAGAGGCACCCAGAGTGTGTGCAGGCATATGGTGCCCACTGTCTCTGCCCAGGTCTGTGGTGGGGGAAGCAGCCCTACTTGAGTCTGTAGCTGGGTCCTCTGCTCCGGACAAGCTCTCTGGTTGACAATGGCAGGAGCACCTGGATTCACTGGGGTGGAAGGGCTCTCCCACAGATTGGGGTTGGCAGGCTCCTATAGGGGTGAGGGGAGGAAAAGTGAACACTCCCACCTACCTTTTCCCCTGGTTCTACATCCTTTAGGGCTCAGTCTCAGCCAAATCTTGCTCTTTCTCCTTCTGACTTGCAGCTTTTTCCCATGGAATTTCTGGTAAGGGTAGGTTCTGGAACACTCCCCTCCGTCTTTCACCTGGGATATGCTGTCTCACCTGAAACTTTTTATTCTATTTGGGACGCTCTGGCAACCAATGTCTTCTAGTCAGCCAGCTTACACCTTTCCTGTTTTATTTCTTAAAATATAGGGCAGATACATGAATATTTATTTTTCTTTAAACTATAAAGGTACATTATACACCCTCTTGTAAGCATGATATATTTCATACGCATACAAAAAAAATTAAAGGTCACTCAGTAACCTTAAACAAGCAAACACAGAGGGTCAACAAGCAAAGAGGGCCAGAGTGAGGGAGGAGAGTTTCCTAGATGCCCCTTGAATCTCTTGGGTAAGCACTTCCTGGGAACCTGCTGCCTACTAGGAACTGTGCAGCTGAACAGACCTCTCCTGGATCCTTTGTCCCTCCACGCCCCCTTGTGGATGGGAGAAAATCCACTTATCCTCAGAGTCAGTGCATCCTCTAACTCTGTGGCCTGAGTAGGAGACTTGCCGTGCAGGCTTCCCACGTCCTGTGGACCTTTCTGCTGTGATGCTCTTCTCTCCCTCACCAGACTGAAACAGCTGCTGAGGGCTCACCGACCCTTCATCCCTTCAGTGCATAAAAAGATACATAAATATTTAACTTAGCACACACGTCCCTGATTTTTCTCCTGGACAGATGGATAGAAATACAATTTCTGAAAAAAGGATTTAGGGTTCAGGCATGTAGTTGTATCGGCTACAGTTTTGGTGGTTATTATCAATAATAATAGAAGTTCTGTTGTTGGCCAGTCCTCCTGGGCACAGAGGACCTTCAGGCCACTCAAGGGAACCCTGATGGAGTATGTTTGCTATAGCCTTAGCCCTGCACAGGCTCTGGGCATTACCCACACTTCTGCCTGGGATGAATATCCCCACCCATCCAACACCACCATTAGTAGCCTTCTTTAGCCTTTCTTTCTAATAGAACCTAGATTTGTTCCATCTCTCCCATGCAGCAAATAAGATAAAGAAAAGTCTACTGGGCCTCATTGAAATATCCCTTATTCTGGCCAGGTAGGGTGGCTCACGCCTGTAATCCTAGCACTCTGGGAGGCCGAGGAGAGTGGATTACCTGAGCTCACAAGTTCAAGACCACTCTGAGCCAGAGTGAGACCCTATCTCTAAAAATAGCCAGGCATTGTGGCAGGTGCCTATAGTCCTAGCTACTTGGGAGGCTGAGGCAAGAGAATCACTTAAGCCTAAGAGTGTGAGGTTGCCGTGAGCTGTAACCCCATGGCACTCTACCAAGGGCAACAAACTGAGACTCTGTCCAAAAAAAAAAAAAAATCCCTCATTCTTAGAGAAAACTCCCTGGAAAAGTAAGTCTCTCATCTTATTCTGGATATCATTATATCAAGAGGTGATACCTGGAGGCTTGTAACCAATTTGAGAATGAAGCTAATACCAAGGATAGTGGGCTAGACAGATGCTGTATCAGTCAGCTGGGACTATGTTAGGCTTCAGTAACAAATGATCAAAATGGCTTACAATAATAGGGATTTATGTCTTGCTAGTGGTACATGTCCAACACTATGAGCTTTGCTTGGCTCTTTGCTCTGGCAACATCCTATGTTGGACCTGATCATCTCATGGCAGTGGAAAATATACATGCTGAAACCTTGAAATACAGCACTTAAAGCTTCTGCTTTGAATGTCCTTAACACTCACATTTCACTGGCCAAAGTAAATCACATGGCCAAACTTGATGCGAACAGAGGGGGTGACATAATCTTAACACAAGGGGACTGTAAATATTTGGAAATAATAACACAACCTACCTAGGATGGCAGGAACCCAAGAATCTGGGTCCTTGTTGACATTACTGAGTTGCAATTCACAACTCCATAGTTTGCCATATCTCTGGACTTACTTGTTGTGGGAGATTTTTTTAAAAACAGCCTTCCTCACTTCTTCATTATTTAAAACATACTTGGTTTAGACTGTACAGGTTGGTGTGGCCTTCTGAGGACAATGACTTTTGTCCTTTAGTCTTGGAAGCTTAAGTTCTCTGATGCTTTGACCAACAAATATTACATAGTGATCCTTAAGCTTTATAGACAACCTTGAAGAGGTCTATGGAGCCAGGCCCATTAGCAGAACTCCCATAGTCGTAATTCAATTTGCTGCATCATTATCTTGGGAAACTAAGATATGTGTTTCCTAGGGGAACAATCCCTTTTGAGACACTCCCACCCCACTCTCTTCCATGTAAGCTTCTATTTTCTTCAATCTGTGCTTTAGACTGACTCTTTTTTTTAATCTGTTCACAAATGAGCTGTACAATCTTGACCTCAAACTTTTCTTTGCCAAAATTAAGTACTACAACAACAATATTTCCTCTACAATCTTCATCTATGACACCAGCTCCTACATCTATAAAGTGCTTTGGGGCAGCCACACCAGAACGGAGAGCTGCTCTTCTGTAACACACAGAAGGAAGAGCTGTCTGAATGTCTGTCTTCACAACAGCTTTCTCTGTAGGTGGCATTGTATAATCATAGGCACTGTATAGGTTGTAGCCTGTAGCCCATGCAGACCCCCAAGATGGCCCATGACATGCTCCCATAGCCAAGCCAAGTGGACCTGCATATTGCCCTTCTCTTTGGGTCCAACCCACTTGCTGGGGGAAACCAGGAGTGCCTCTTCCAAGCAGGACATGGCAGAGTGAGGTGAGTGGATGGAAAGGGGATAGAGAGAGCACAAGATGAGAACTGAGACCGCAACCATGCCAAGTTCCAAATTTCCCCTAGACTGGCTCTTATTGAGGACCATTTTTTAATTGTCATCTCCATAGAAAGCCTTCTTGGACTCTCCAAAATGATTGGCTGCAAATGACAGAAAAAGAACCTAACTCCAACACACTTAGGCAACAGAGAACTTTCTTATTAGGCTGCTGGGGTGTCCAGAATTAAAGACCCTGTTTCCCTAGAACATTGGCTATGGGGAGACATGGGGTCAGGCCTCAGAAACAACTGAAGCCAGGGAATGATATTCCATTTTTTCTCTCTCTCCTTGTCTCTTCTCTCAGGAGAAGTTTCAGCTCTTTTTCTCTCTTCATGAAGACCAGCTCTGTCCATATAGCATAAGTATGTCTGCTGCAAGCTCTCAAGGTCTGTGTTTTCTGACTTTATCAACAGAAAGAGAGACTGGCTTTTTTTCTCAGTTCAAGTCCTTCCATCCCAAAGAAAGCTTTTATTGACCTGGCTTAGGTCAGATGTCCATACCTAGTCAATCAAACCCTAATGATGAGTTTTATGATTGGCCTGCCTGGGTCAGGATTCCAAGGCTGTCCCAAAACCAAGGGAGCAAGGACGTGGCAGTTTCTACTGGAACCACAAGGTTGGAAGCTGGAAAGGAGAAATATTCAGGGGAGCTGTCCTTAAAGGAAGGGCAGGGGATGCTGGTCATACAAAAAGACAAGTGCCCCCCCTGTATCCCACCACACTTAGTGCTTTGTATTGTGATTATATCACCTGTGTTTGTTTGCTCACCTGTCTCCCCCCGCCCACTGAGTTGGGCCTAGAAGGTAGAGACCAAGTTCTCCCCCCATGAAGATCCACAACAGGCACTGGGGTGCAGTGGCCTGGCCCTGTCAGGTGTGTGGTCTTGGATAATATTCTTAATTTCTGAGAATCTTAAATTCCTAATCTGTAATATTTTAATATCTTCCTCAAAATTTGTTATTAGGCTTCAAACATATTACATATATAACGTACTTCGCATATATTAGGAACTCAATAATTTTTGGCTATCCTTAAACTCTCAAAACTCTTTACATATGCACTACTAATTTTGGTACTTAGTCACTGCTAAGTTAGGGAACAAACACACTTACTTTTGATACTAATTGCAAAGTCCCCAAGAAAACCCTCACATCTGATACTAACTGCAAGCTCACAAGTTCTGTAATTCAATAAGAGGACTCACAGAAAAAACGTGAAAGCTGTTATAGTCATGGTTATAATTTATTACAGTGGAAAGATACAGATTAAATTCAGACAAAGGAAGGGACACATGAAGGAGGGCCCAGGAAAGTTCCAAGTATGAAGTTTGCACTTCCAGTGGAGTCAGGTAGTACTAGCTTCCCCAACACAATGTGTGACAATATGCAGAGTATTGCCAGCCAAGCCTCAGTGTCCAGAGTTTTTGTTGGGGCTCAATCACGAACACATTTGCAGTTGCCTTTGTGGCTGAGCTCGTCTACAGCCCCTGCAGAGGTCAAGCTGATACTGTGTGATCCAAAGACCCCACCCTAAATGATGTTGTTTGACTATTTGGCATCACCCGAAGCTCCCCCCTCAAAAAAAAAAAAAAACTCTTATGAGGCATGGTACTCCATGGGCTTAGAAATCACCTCTTAGGGGCCAAGGCCAAACCACAGACCTTTCTTTGGGTAAAGTTAAGTCTTTATTACATAGGCATAAATTTCTTGTATTATTGGGTATAACTCTTGTTTCAATAAACCTTTCAGAGAAGGGTTGTGTCTTATCTCACCTGTTCATCAGACCATGTAATTTAGGACAGAGCCCTTGGCAATTGTTGAATAAATAATTGATACCAGATCAGTTGAAGCCTAATATAAGTCAACAGATGAAAAAGCAAACTCCACTTATACTCATGAGTGGTGAGAACAAGAGAAAGCTTGGGTGGGAAGGAATCTCAAAGGGAGAGTGTTTGGGAAGCATATCAATGCTATATTTTGGAAAAAGCAGATGATTTTTTAAAAAATAATTTTAACTGAATTTGCTTTCTAAGTAGGTTCATATTCACGTATACAAATTCAAACAGTATAAAAGTGTATGCAGTGAATTCTCCCTTTCAGGCAGGCAATTTTATAACCGAATTTGAAGATGGAAACATCTGTTCATTTATTATCCCCGCCCTTCTCCCTTCCAAAAATATTCTGTTTTCAAGAATGATTTCTGAGAATTTTGTTGTTTTGTTTTTACTAAATGAGCTACATAAGAAAATAATCATGCACATTTTATGTTGTGTGTCCTGCTCTCTGCTATTAACAGAAATAAGATAGAATTTATTAGAAAACATTTTTCTTCTATTCTAACATAGTAACCTGGCTCTTAGACACTTTCCTGGCCTGGGGCATCTTCCTTTGAATGGTTAAAGATTATCTATCCTTGGAGCAAGGATCTAAATCTACACTTGCCCTCAGTAGTGGGTGGGTAGAGCATCCTCAGTGCCTTGAATCAGCTGAACTTATTTTAATTTTCCATCACTTTATTTGCCTTACTAGTTAAAGGCTTTTGTACTAATGCAGCACTGACACTATTTACCTGGCAAACAAAGCAGATCTGTCCACCTCCATGCAGCCTGCTGAGGTGCTGCGTGTATTAGCCAGAGAGTTTGCCTGAATGGAAGCATGTAGATTAGTAGGGACCAGCTGTCGCAGACACAAACGAAGTCCAGCTGGTGGAGGGCAGGGAGGAAATTGTGTTTGCAATTACCTGTTTGTCCAGAAACCACATGGAGGTGTCTGGGGAGCACTTTATTTGGAAGACACCCCCCGCAGGCCTGCTGCATTTCTTGGCATCTATCATCATCAGCCTTGGCAGTAACTCTTCCCTGCCTCTTCTCCTTGTCTGTGCCGGGAAAACAGAAGGTACAGAAGACAAAGTCTTGAGGGTCAATTAACCTAACCTTGCTTCTCCTCATTCCCAGTAATTCTTCTAAAATGCTCAGAATCATTTTGTCAGTATGCTGTGTGGGCCTCTGGTGCACTTTGTCCTTGCCTTCCAAAGAGGGACATTGGAGCCAGCCTGGATTTGTCCCTGCTCAGTGTGCCCAGGTGTATTCATTTGCTAGGGTGGCCATAGCAACAGACCACAAGCTGGGCAGTAATGGGTTATCCCCCCTTCTCCCCACCCCCACCCCATTTGGGTTCAGGAGGCTGTAGCACTGAGATGAAGCTTTGGGGTGGTAGGATTCCTGCTGAGAGCTGAGAGACTCTGTTCTTGCCTCTGGTCTTGCTTCTGGTCCTTTGCTGGCAATCCTTGGTGTCCTGCAGCTTCTGCTGCATCTCCCTAACCTCTGCCTTCACCCCCACATGCTCTTCTTCCTGTGTGTACAATTATCTCTGTGTCTCTTTCTAAGGACACCTCCAATATGACCTCATCTTAACCAGTTACATCTACAAGGACCCTGTTTCTAAATGGTCAAATTCCGAAGTATCAGGGGTTAGGACTTCCATGTTTGAACCCTGGGGAGACACAATTCAACTGGAAACAGCAGGTGAGTGATCTGGACAGATTTCCCAACCTCTTAGATCTTTAGCTTCTTTAAAATTAGGAGTCTATGCTTAGATTAAGGGCAACTGAGAGAGAGAGAATCTGCTAGTTTTGCACAGCACCGGACACAAAAGAGTTTCAGTATTCCTTCAAACAATCACAAGACTCCAAGATTCTCATCCTGTTGTAGTTAGGTCAGTTTGGCCCTTGATGGTTTTATTTACTGGGTTCTACTTTGGTTTAGAGATAAAGTTCTGCTGCTTAAAAACAAATGAAGGGCAGGGGATAAAGTGGGGGTGGTTAATGGGTACACAAATATAGCTTGATGATTGGTTAGAATGAACAATATTTGATAGGCCAGCCAAGTGACTATAATCAACAATAAGTTAGGGTATACTGTAACTAAAAGAATGGAATTGAGATGCACCTAACACAGAGAAATGATATATGCCCAAGGTAATGAATACCACTAATGACCCTAATTTGATTAATTCACTTTGTATGCTTGTATCAAAAATCACATGTACTCTGTAAAGATGCATAACTATTGTATACCCATAATAATTAAAAATAAAAAATGTAAACAAACCACTTATCTAAGAATACTGACCTAAGGGTGGGCTCAGTGGCTCACACCTGTAATCCTAGCACTCAGAGAGGCCGAGGAGGGTGAATCGCTTTGAGCTCACAAGTTCAAGAGCAGCCAGAGCAAGAGTGAGACCCCATCTCTACAAAAAATGAAAAACTGAGGCAAGAGGCTTGCTTGAGCCCAGGTGTTTGAGATTGCTGTGAGCTACGATCCCAGAGCACTCTATCCAGGGTGACAGAGTGAGACTCTGTCTCAGAAAAGAAGAAGAAAAAGAAATACTGACCTCAGAAAAGCAGTACATTTTACTGTAAAGAGTCCTACCCAAGATCAGGAGAGTAGATCAGTCTCAACATGGTCAGGTACTAACCAGCAGGGAGACCTTGAGCCTCAGGGCCCCATGTGGAATGGGAGAACTCCCCCAGCCCTCTCTGCTCCGTGTAACAGCAAGCAGAAGATGGTGCATGGAAGCCCTGTGCGAAGTACAGAATGTGAAGGAGAATGTAATGTCTTGTCTTGTCAGACCCCTCAGTCAAAAATATGAGAGGGCTTCGTGCCACATCCACACCACTTGTCTTCTATTTGTCACCTCTATGTTGTATTGATCCCAACCACCATCGTCTCCACTGTCTCACACTGATTTACAGACTGGGGGAGAAGTGTTGTGTCTCTATCGTTCATTGTGCCTCGTACCATCACAAAATCAATATAAATGTGTCAGGAAATATCAGAAGTCTTCAGAGTCTGTACTACACCCATAAACTAAGCAAAGTTGGGGAAGTGCCACTTAATTCTGTCATGAGGATCAGGGAAAAGAGAGAATAGGAAATTTAACAAGGCCATGTCCAATGGCTCACACCTGTAATCCCAGCACTTTGGGAGGCCGAGGCAGGTGGATTATTTGAGGTCAAGAGTGTCAGACCAGCCTGAGCAAGACAGTGTCCCTGTCTCTAAAAATAGCCAGGCATGTGGCAGGCACCTGTAGTCCCAGCTACTGGGGAGGCTGAGGCAAGAGGATCTCTTGAGCCCAAGAGTTTGAGGTTGCTATGAGCTATGACACCACAGCACTCTACCGAGGACAGCAAAGTGAGACTCTGTCTCTAAAAAAAAGAAAAGAAATCGAACAGAAGAGAAGGGACAAAGTCAAAAGAAAGCACAATGCTTTGGGACTTCCATGGCTCAGCAGCTGGCACTGGGGCTTGGTGGACTGTTCCATTTGCAAAATGTAAGGAGCCACAACGCCTGATTCACACACCCTTGCTTAGTTCCCTCCTCTTCATTCTGGGCTGGGCCAACAACTGGCCTAAACCAACAGAATGTGGCAGAGGTAATGCCATGCAGCTCTGGGCCCAAGCCTTAGAAGCCATGGCAGCCTCCACTCTGTGTACTGGGAAGCCCTGAGCCACCATGTAAGAGTGACAAGCAAAAGGCCTGAAACCACATGCAGAAGAACCATGGGCTGGGTGGCAGTGGCTCATGCCTGTAATCCTAACACTCTGGGAGGCTGAGGCAGGTGGATTGCTGGAGCTCAGGAGTTTGAGACCAGCCTGAGCAAGAGTGAGACCTCATTTTCCACTAAAACTAGAAAAGCTAGCTGGCGTGGTGGTAGGCACCTAGTGTCACAGCTACTTGTAGAAGCTGAGGCAAGAGGATTGCTTGGGCCCAAGAGTTTGAAGTTGCTGTGAGCTATGATGGCGCCACAGTAGTCTACCCAGTTAACAGAGTGAGACTCTCTCTTTAAAAAAAAAAAAAGAAGAAGAAGAAGAAAAAACACCATGGAACTTGGCCAACAGGAAAAACTGAGGTCCCAGAGCCATGTCCCCAGGGGAGCCATTCCAACCACCCCAACCACTCCCAGTCATTGGAGCCATCCTTGCTGAGGCACCAGACATGGGGTTAAGAAGCTCTCATGGGCCTTTCCGCCCCAGGAGACACCACATACAGCGAGAGAAGCTCAAAGGGCCACCGAGTTATACCAAGGAACTTATACAGAAGGGAGACTGAAGGAACAGGTCAGTGGGCCCAGTTAAGTTCCGCCTCTGACAGTTTTGGTTAAAAGTGAAAGCAAGTATGGGGAAACTGAAACCCGGGAGGGTTAAGAGCATTAAGAAGCAAAAGGGGATCATAGATGCTCCACATTAGAGGAAAGGCGAGGAGAGAGACTTTGAAGCAAAGAACTTTGGAGTTCTAATGGGGAATTTGATTAATTTCTTCTCCTTTTTCTCAGGAAACTATTAATAAAGGTATCCATTTCTTTGTAATGCATTGTGAGGGTGGATGTTTGAGGGAGGCATGCAAGAGCTGGGCAATGCTCTCAGATAACAACTGATCCTTGAAAGTTCTGTACAGAAGCCCCAGGGGACAAAGTTTCTCTATTTGATTGACTAAAGTATGCAAGTAAACTTTTGCCATTCAAAGATTCTCCTGCCCAAAGCATCCATACAATCCCAGAGGTGCTTCATAAGAAGAATCCCACCTTTAACACAATCCCGCAAAAAGAATTTTGCATGGACAAGGCCAACCCCAGAGTATATAAATCTCGTGACTTTTTCAATGAGGACTAAGGCAAGAGAGGCCCCAAAAGAGCCTGAGGTTAAGAGAGCTGAGGAGGCCTAGCTTCAGAAGCCCAGTGAATATTCTGGAGTTAGAGACATATTAGCATACAAGAGGCTGCCATGCCAGAAGCCACCCTGGGCCTTCAGAATATCCAGCGACTTCATCCAGATTCAACATGCCTGGTTTCTTACAGCCCCAGCTAGTTCTGGTCTTGGTTTTTCTCAGATTTAAGATTTTGCCATTTTGGAAAGTGCTCAGCCAGGCCTAGTGAGTGGTATTGGAAGCAGCCTATGTGCCCAGGCAAATGGCCAGCCTTTCCTGCAGGGGCCCTTCTGCCAAGCACAGGCCCCAGCCTCCTTCCTCTGCAGCAATTTGATTGGATTTTTACAAAGGGGTGTTGTGGGAAAATGTTAGTGACAAGAACAGAAAGTTCACAGTTTCCAGGATAGGATGGGCAGAAGAAGTAAAAGGAAATGCCACTACCCCCCAAAGACCACCCCACCGTTCAAAACACCAAAGGACTGACAGCTTGTGCCTCTGGTGTGGGCCTCTCCTCACCATGCAGTGAGCATGGCCCACCAGAGTCCCATTCTGCCTTTGTTGTTGGGCTGCATGCAAAAGCCCCCCCCTCTGCGGCCCTCCTGACATCCCACACCCCAGGCCTGCCCAGGCCAGGCAGGTGGGGCACACTGTGCTTTAGAGGACCATGCAGCCAGCCAACGATGGATGTCACACATCTTCACAGACAGGGAAGGGGTTGTGGGCCCAAAGGAGAATTCTTCCCTTCCTTGGGTCCTGCTGCAACCTGCCCCTTATAGACTTAGACGACCAGAAGCGTGAGCCCAACCTGTCTACGTGGGAAGAAGAGCAAAGTGTTTTCCCTCTGGGGTCTTGGAGCAGCCAGAGTGATGGGGTGGGGTTGGGGGTGGGGGATTAAATTCATGCCAGAGCTGCTCTTTCATCCACCTGCTTTGTAATCCACTGCAAAAATAGTAGCGTTTGAAGATGGGCGAGCACTTAGGTCCTGCGCCTAGGCCTCCCGTGTCATCTTGATAGTGAAGGGAATGGTTTTCTTGGCAAGTTTGTATTCTCGTGTCTTTAGTGGCAGCTATCTTGAAGACAGCAATTTTGCTTTTTTTTAAAAAGGTGTTTCTTTGGTACACTTCTTCTTTAACTGTAGAAACTATTGTCTCAAAGAGCCTCTAGAAGGGCCTTATTAGAAACCTAAAATTTTGGAGGTGTTATAAATTGAATTGTGTCCCCCTCAAATTCCTATTTCAAAGCCCTCACCCCCAGTAACTCAGAATGTCACCTTATTTGGAAGTGGGTCATCGCAAACGGAATTAGTTAAGATGAGGTCGTGCTGAAGTAGGGTGGGCTAATCAAATATGCTGGTGTCCTTCTAATGAGGGGAGCTTGGGGACAGTCACACACTCTGGGAAGACACCATGGGAAGATGAAGGCAGAGACTGCCAACAGACCACAGAAGGGGGACAGAGCCCTCAGAAGGAAGCCACCCTGCTGACACCTTGGTCTTGCACAGCTGGCCCCCAGAACTGTGCCACATGACATGGCTGCTGTTTACCCTCCCCACCTGTGGCACCGGGACACGGCAGCCCCTAGGGAATGAATACAAAGGCACCACCGTAGGCATAAAGGATAAAGGGCAAGTTCAATGAAACCGTCCAGTGCCATTTAGTGAATTTAATTCTGAGTGTTGGATGGAGTTGAAGAGCATGTAATTGAACAAGAAGAAATATTTCACCTTCCAAGAACATGTTTTCTCACTAGAGAAACAAAATATGCTTTCCGGAATGAAGCCCTGTGGTTTTAACCGAATTCTTGCTCTCACTTCCTTTTTACAAGACAGCATCACCTATGATGTGATCTCAGGCCTTCCAGTTCTGCTCACTGCTCACTGCACTACCTGTAGGCCTATGAGGAAGGGGTCCCCCTGGGCCTGCTGCAGGGAAACCCCCACCTCTTGGAGAGGTTTATAGAAAGGGGAGAGTTCAAGTGCATGAAACATGTTCACTGTCCAGACAAGTGCACCCACTAGTCACCAGTACTGAGCCCTCTCCGTGGAATAGGATTAGAGCAGTGGTTCTCAGCCTTCCTAATGCCTTCTAATGTCATGACCCTTTAGTACAGTTCCTCATGTTGTGGTGACCCCCAACCATAAAATTATTTTTGTTGCTACTTCATAACTGTAATTTTGCTACTGTTACAAATCGTAATGTAACTATCTGATCTGCAGGATGTATTTTCATTGTTACAAAGGGGTTGGGACCTGCAGGTTGAGAACCGCTGGCTTAGAGGATTAGGTCAGGAAGGTCTGGGCGGGCCCTGTGAGCTCACTGTGGGAGGCAGTGAGAGGCTCATATTCTGTGGCCAAGTGGCAGGTGTCAAAAGAGGACAAAGTCAAGTGGGGTGGAGTTGTCTGATGGGCCATAGACTCTGGTCACTATAAAGCTCCCTTGAGCATCTTTGTTCTCGAGATCTGGAATCTCCTGTCCTGAGGACTGCCTTCTAGTCTTTGTTTACGGAGTTGATTAAGGCAAAGGCTAGAAAATCAGCTGGCCTGCTTCAAATCCTTCACTGACAGTTACCATTTGCATGACCTGGAGCACATTACTTATCCACTCCGTTCTCACTTTTCTCTACTATTTAATGGAGTTGGGTTAAGTAAATCCACAAGAGAATTAGTACATCATCAGATGCATAGTAGGTCCTCCATCCACACTAACTCACTAATACATTCACCTCCAAACCTGAGAAGAGCATCACCTTATCACCACCCTTGCATCTCCTTTGGAAAGCATGCAACTTGCTTAATCAAACCCACTCTGCCCTTCCCAGAAGCAAGGATAAGTTCTTTTTGCCATGGCAGGTAGATACACCAAAGATGTTAACAGCAATCTTACCCCCACCCTTTGGGTAGTAGAATTGAGGGTAATTTTCTTGTCTTTGGTTCATTTCTTTTTCTTTTGCTTCCATTCGTCTCTCCAGGTTTTCTGAATTGAGAATGTGTTCCTTTTATGATAGGAAAAAAGTCATTTTTAACACATGCTTGAGATTGCTCTTCTGAGATGCAGACAGTTGGATTTACAGTCTCCTGTCTTTCTATAAGTCAAAGTGAGGAGAGACCCAGCACTTAAGAAAGTGCAGAAGTCACAAGTAGGGAAAACTCTAGAATTTTGCAGGTATCTGGAAGGTGAAGATATAAAAGACAAGAGGAGTGTGAAGAGGCAGGGGAAGGATGAGGCTGGGGGCAGCTGTGCCCATTAGGGCTGCACAGGCTGCTGTAGCAAGGAGACTCGACAATGGAGTGTTTTAAAGAACAGAGAAGTTTCTTCCTCTCATATAAGACTGGTTGCTGGAAGGCTCCCTTCTGTTCCCTCTACTGATGGTCACAATGAGTCTCTGCCATGCTGAGGTTCAAGGCTGCAGGAAAGAGATTGTCCCAGGTGGTGGTCCATTGCCACTTCTCATCTTCTATTGGTGGGGACCTGGTCACATGGCTGTGCCTGCAGGGGAGGCTGGGAAATGGCTCTCTGCTGGGCAACCATGTGCCTGGCTGCAAGTCTGCCATTATGAGAGAAGACAATGAACGTTGGGGGACAGATAGCAGTCTCTCTCACCAAAAAGGAAAAAGAAGATAGAGGAAGGAATTAGTGAGTGAGAAGCCAATGAGAACAACAAGAAGAAAGAATTATAAGTAAGAAAAAACTCCACTTGCTATGGGAAAGCCTTGGGGTTAAATACCAGTCCCTGCGGCATCAGAGCACGTCACTGATTTGCTATTCTGGGGTTTGAGAGGGCAATGTCTGTGATGGCCATGGGGAAGGAGGACGTGTTCTGTCTCTGGGCCTCGCAAGCCCCGTGTCAGGCTCATCTTGTGGCCCCTGCTTGTGCATTTGTGCTTTAGACTTTTTAAATCCTTCTCCCTTTTTTTCCATCTTAGTGGACTACTTTGGTCAAACAAGTTGATCAGAGGCTTAAAGTGGAGCTGTGACAGAGTGGAGAGGACAGAAAGTAGGGTCCCCTCCAGCTTGAAAAACACAGTGCACTTCCTTTCCTTTGCATGGCGGCCACGGAGGTTTAGTTTTCCAAATGGTTCTTAACACATGTTTTCTCCTTTCCTCCATATAACGCAGCCACAAGGCAGGAAGAGCCATGGTTAATATGAGGTGGCCTCTGGGGTCAGACGGCCTGAGTGGAACCCCAGCTCTGCCATTTATTAGCTGCGTGATTTGGGGGAACTCACTCCACCCCTCTGAGCCTCATTTCACTCAACTATAAAATGGGAATATTAATAGTGTCTATTTGAAAAGATTGGTAAGGATTAAAGGAAATGATTCTCTCTGGTACCTGACAAACACTTTACAGATGGGGAAACTGAGGCTCAAGTGGTTTATCCAAAGAATCAAAATCTGGTTTTCTAATTTTCAATTCTGTTCTATCTCAAAGTATAGATCCTTGGAGCTCAAACAAGGCAGACGAGACATTTGCTGGATGAAATGAAAATTAAGATTATCAAACAGCACAAAATGCACGGATCAGAGAAACCCAAGGACTGGAAACGGCTGTAACACAGAAAAGAGCCAGGAGGGTAATGAGAAGGAACAGAGCATGGCAGGGGAGAATAATGGCTGTCAGAGCCACTAGGCCCTGAAGTTATCACTTTCCAGTAAGGGAAACTGAGGCACAAGGCAGTCGCTTGCAACTGCAGCAGTTAGAGCTGCAGGAATTAGGAAGGAATCAACCCTTCAGGAGAATGCCAAGGGATTTTCTCATTCTGGTGAGAGCTGCCAGTCAGCCCCAAGTTCCTGGGGACATTTTCAGGAAGAACTTCAGAATCTTCCCACTGGCTGCCTGTAGCTGCATCAGACATGCACGGCCAGCTGAGTGAGGAAAGCACACATCACACATCACAGCATGTTCTCCTTTCTTTTGTTTTATTTGAATCCCTCTAGGAACAGAACACAGATAACCTTCCAATAATCTGAAATTCCAATAAAAAGAAACTCTCTGAAAAGTACACAGTGTTTGGGAAGGCTTTAGTATTTAGTAGACTTTAAAGATTTTCATCAGCCCTCCAATTTCTCTGTGTGCTTTGGAGGCATTGAGAGCAATAATATTAGCTGAATAAAAGGTCACTACCACAAGGGTTGCTTTTAGCTAAATAAATTCGACAGCAGCATTGAAAGCTCTGGACAGATACTAAGTTGCTAATGATACACCAAGGCAGGTGCAACCATCATTTCATACCCTGGCAGGCGGGAGGGAAGCTCGTTCCCTCTCTGCTTGCTGGTAAACGTTTTTCTTCTGTATTTTTACTCTTTTTCTGTATTCTTGCTTTCAGTTCCTCTGTAATTTACTTCAAGTTTCACCTGGCTTTGCAACCATAAACATTTCCACTTAAATACTGCAATTACTGGTTCTTAAACTTGAGCGTGCACCAGAATTAATTTGAAGCACTTTTGGAAACACTGATTGTGAGGTCCTATCTCCAGAGTTTCTGATACAGGAGGTCTATGGTGGGAGCTGAGAGCTGGCACTTCCAATAGTCATGGTGCTACTGACTGCATGGGGACCATGCTAGGGAGAATGATTTGCTTTAATGGCTACCTGGACTTTGGCCCACCCAGAGTCAACAAATGACTCTGAGCTTTTGTCTTACTGTGGTTCCAAGGAGACAGCACCAGTGTTGCAACACTCCATTCAAGACCCAAAGATGCACAAATGAAGCCTCCAGAAGGGGCTATGAAAGTCAGCCTGAAAGCTGAGCAATGCCATGGGGCCCTCAGTCTTGAGCATCTAGTCCCCAAGATGTCCCAGAAGGCTGCCTGACTTCCTTTCATTCCCAAAGCAGATGCAGGCTCCCTGTTGGTCCTTAGCTTTGGGATATCTCTAGGCCAGCCCCCTAAGGGGTTGCTTAGAGGTGGGACTGAGTAGTTCTCCCAGCCGTCCTCTGACCCAGAAATGTCAGAGATGGCCAAAGGGATCTCTGTCACCAGCATCTAGTGTTGCCCCTTAGCCAAGTCTGGGGTGGAGATGAGGAGGGCCCATCAGGGTGTTGTCTGATGTACTGGCTGTTAAAAATCCAGGAACTCTGAGGTCAAGTCTAACAGGAAGTTCTAATCCTAAAAATCAAGAAGAATGAATAAAACATAAGGTTCATTGCAATTCCTCAGAAGGAAGACGGTAGAAATCACTGAAAAGATAGAAACTGTTTTCTATTGAAAGTAAACAGATACATCAGATTACAAATAATAGATTTATTTCCTAAGAGATTAAGTGAAAACCTTATTTGGACATTCTAAGTTTCCTATGCTAGGAAAGCATAAATGTTCTTTGACTCTTCTGATTCAGTTAAACAAGTCTATAGTTTTTCTTTCTTTTTTTTTTTTTTATTAAATCATGGCTGTGTAAATTAATGCAGTCATGGGGTACAATGTGCTGGTTTTATATACAATTTGAAATATTTTCATCAAACTGGTTAACATAGCCTTCATGGCATTTTCTTAGTTATTGTGTTAAGACATTTATATTCCACATTTAGTAAGTTTCACATGTACCCTTGTAAGATGCACTGTTATCTAGTTGGGACAATTGATTTTGACCACATCTTGTACTTTGATACATGAGATAATTTTTATAGGTTCCTTTTAAAAGAAAAAATATTCCCCCAAGTATATATCATTACTTTGGGGAGGAAGAAGGACTGTATTATTGCTCTTGTATTGCTTTTATTATTATTAACTCTTTGCATTTCTGTGAACCATTAAAAATTGCTGAATTTTACAGTTTGGTAATGGGCATGTGGCAGGACAACTTTCATTAGCATAATATACTCTGCACATTTATTGAAATAATTTATGAGACTCTAACTACCAAGAGTCAGTGGGGAGGCAGTTGATAGCTTATTTAGCAATCTTGCTTATTTTTCATATTTTGTAATGCACAGATCAGCAGTTTGGGCCAATATATAAAGCTTTTTATTTTGAAGGGGCTTAAAAACAAAACAAAACCCATAATCAAGTACATAATTTAACTCAGCACAATGTGAAAATAGTACTACTTTAGCCTTTCATGTAGCCATAATTTACTTTAGGGTAAGTACACTTGAAATATTTTTCTGTTTTCATATTCTTTGACATTCTTCTACTTCATTTTGGATTTTTCTGTAACAGATTTACACAAATGCTTGCATGTAAATTTTGAGAAGATACTGTTTGTTTATTCTGCATATGATGTGCTCTAGTTATTTAACTGATGTAGATGCTTGTGATAGATTCCAAATAAATCAGTGCGTGTTATTGTGTTTATGGCAAAATACTGTCCGAGACAGGGGTCAGGTTGATGTCAATGCTAAGGTAAATTTAGGTTAGCTGGAATGAAGAGAAGATGTGAATATAGTATGTGCTCTCTGTGACACCTTAACATTATTATCTTTGTATGTTATGACTCGATCCTTAGAAATAACATTTTTCTTTGTGCTTTCCATATTGTGTAAATGTGAACATAAAAATTATCATTCATTAAAGGTATTTCCCAAGAGCCTGAAATAAGCAGATTATTTCTCAGATAACCTGCATGATGTTAGGTGTTATGATATTGGAATTTCTCTGTTGAATTAGGACATTACATTTAGTGTCCTTGTCCTTTGTGGTAAACTGAACGTTTTCCTTAATCTTGATTCTATCTAGTAAACAAAGCACACTGAAGCCTTTTGCAACAGTTTTTATTCTAATGAATTTCAAGCATGATCGAAGGTAGAATAGTGATACATGTATGTTAAGGTGACCAGATTTTAACATTGGTAAAGCGGGACACCATTGACAGGGGGGTGGGGGAGGGGTTCTTAATTAAAAATTTGGTCTATATGGAGCAACAAAAATTTTCATAGAACACAAAAAGTAGTATGGTAATATATTTTAGTTTCAACATAAGTACAATTTACAAACATAATACATTAAAAAATTATGTATAGTATTATTTTATTTGGCATATTTCTCATTTGAATGAGTTTTTTTTTAGTAGATTGCTATCCTTGTTTAAAAGGTCATGAAATTTTTCACAAGAATTTGTTAAATTATATTTCACACATAAAATAGCTTTCAAAGTCTCAACACTTAATTGTGATTTTTCTGATGTCCACACTTTATTTACCGTAGAAAAAACACGTTCAGTTGCAGCATTAGTTCCTGGTAAGGACAGCGCATATCCTACAATTTTTAGTGCATTATTGTATGGAACATGGTTTGTTTCAAAATGATGAAATATTTCTAACCATTTGTTCTCTCTATTGTGATTTTTGCTGATGCCCAAGGTTTCACCTTTTTCTTATCAATATATTTTTTTT
>CAUYQV010159301.1:0-33396 GCA_963574575.1 Galagoides demidoff | reverse complement strand
AGTTAGTTCCAATGTAATAACAAGTCCATACGATGTTATTTCCTCATTCTTTAGATACTTCACTTAGGTCTCCAGTTCCATCTAAACTGTTGCAAAAGGCATTCATTCATCCTTCTTATGGCTGAGTAGTATTCCATACATTCTATATATCACATTTTATTAATCCATTCATGAATTCATGGGCACCCTGGTTGATTCCACATCTTTGCAATTGTAAATTGTGCTGCTGTAAATATTTGAGTGCAGGTCTCTTTTTGATAAAATAACTTCCTTGCCTTCAGGTAATTACCCAGTAGGGGCTTGTTGGATCAAATGGTAGTTTTGAATCTACTTTTAGTTGTTTGAAGAATCTCCATACTATTTTTCATAGAAGTTGTACTAATAGCAGTCACAACAACTGTGTATAAACATTCCTTTCTCTCTATATCCATGCCAGCATCTACATATATTGTTTTTGGAATTTTTAGTAAAAGCCATTCTAACTAGGGTAAGGTCATATCTTACTGTGGCTTCAAATAGCATTTCCTTGATAACTTACAATTTCATTAGTAACTTTGAGCATTTTTTTCCCCTACATTTACTGGCCATTTGTCTCCCTTCTTTTGAAAAACTTCTTTTCATGTCTTTTGCCCACTTTTTAATGGGGTTGTTTTTTTCTTGCTGATTTTCTTGAGTTGCTTGTATGCTCTGGTTATTAGCTATTTATCAGATACATTACTTGAGAATATTTTCTCCCATTCTGTGGGTTGTCTACTTGATCTGTTGATTGTTTCTTTAGCTGTGCAGAAGAGTTTTAAGTAGTCAAGTGCCATTTATGTATTTTTATTGTTGCTGTGATTGGCACTAGAGCTTTTTCATACATTCTTTGCCTAGGCTGATAGATCTAGAAGAGTTTTTTGCACATTTTCTTGTAGAATGCTTATAGTATCGTGCCTCCATTTAGTATTTTATCCATCTTGAGTAGGAAGAGATATAGATCCTGTTTCTTTGTTCTGCACGTGGCTATCCAATTTTCCCAGCACCATTTATTGAATAGGGCTTCTTTTTCCCAGTGTATGTTATTGTCTGCTTTGCCAAAGACAAGTTGGCTATGTGTGGAAGGTTTCATTTCTATCTGGGCTCTCTGTTCTGTTCCGTTGGTCTATGTCTCTATTTTTGTGCCAACACCCAACTGTTTTGGTTACTGCAGTGGGCTTGGAGCTTCCGTATCCAGAATCCTGCTCTGGGATGGGAGCATGGCCTTCCCGTGTGGGGAGTGGTACTTCACCAGTGGCCTGCAGTTAAGACCCATGCTGGTCTCCCCTCCCAGTTCTGCCCACCCAAGCTCTCTCTGCCTCCCAGATTAGTTCACACTTCTCCTCCTCATGTCCCCAAGCAACAGATCCAGTCCTGGTGATACAGGATCTAGCCTGTGGGCCTCTCCCTGAGTCCCTGAAGATCAATCCCTGACTGAGCCAGGGAGAAGCATGCTAGTCCCAAGTTGCCTAGGAAGGGCTCAAGAAGGTTTGATGTTCCTGCGCTTTGGTCTGATGCAGCAGCTGGGCAAGCAGGACGGGGGAGGGTAGTGAGCAAGGAGCTCACCGTCTGAGCAGCCCTTAGTCTGCTGCATGTTTTTAAGGGCAAAGGGTTGAGCCCCACTCCGTGTGGAGGCTTCAGTGAGGTGGACACACCCACAGAGGGGAAACAACTGCTCCTGAGATCCCCGTCTGCGGGGAGAGAAGGGAAGGGAGGAGTAGTGTCTGAATGGAGGACATTCTGGTCATCTCTGTCCCTCTCTCCAGAATGTCCAAGCTCTGGGGTCATGACGCTCCCTTGGGACCCACTCCCTCCCGCAGTCCGGGCTCGCATTGGGAAATGTTTGTGTGGGAAGGAGGAAGATGAAAATTGAGGAGCTGAAGCCCCCTGGGGAAGGCAAAGGTGGGCTGTGAGCACAATGCCTGCCATAGGCCTAGGGTCTGTGGGAGTGGGAAGTGGGCCCAGGGGTCTGGCAGCCTGGTGCTTTGTCCTCAAGAAGCTCCCAGGTCAGTGGCAGCAGCAGCTTTGGGGCTCGTGAGGGCAGAAGGCTCTGCAAGCAGCTGGGGAGCCTGCTGACTCCAGAGACCTGAGGGAAGGAGAAACAGCCTCTCCACCTAGACTTTGTACTGGACTCCAAGCCTCTCAGGGGTTGATCTCTACCGATGACCTTGCTCCTTCTTGTTCCACTCCACAACTTCTTCCCATGGAATCTCTGGCAGATTCTGGCACTTTTCCTTTAGAATTACATCCAGTCCATGTTTTTGTTTTTTAATCTAAAACTTTTTTTTTTTCTTTTTGTGGTTCCCTGGCAGCTGGCATCTCTGCTCAGCCATCTTCCAAATCATTAAGTTTCAGATATTATATGCTTACACATTCCTAAAATAACCTCAAGAAACCTTTTTGTAGTATTGGCAAAGGCATGCAAGGCTTTATTCTTTATATATAGGATTTTCTTTTTTAAAAATTAAATCATAAACACATAGATCATATATACATTAATACATTCATGGGTACAAAATGCTGATTTTATATAGAATTAGGAATGGTTACATCACACTGGTTAATATATACCTCACCTCATTTACTTAACTGTTGTGTTAAGACATTTGTACTCCATACTACTAGAGCTGACATGTACATATATATGTATATATATATATATATAAGACTTTAGCATACTCTAGACCTCATGAAAGATTGACTTACTTAAGATAAAAGTTATAATTTTAAATATCACCTTTCTATTAGTTCTAGATAATAAAGAGAGAAATGTGTGTATGGATGGATGTCATCAGTGAATGTCTTTGGCTAAATAGGACACAATTGATTTGAAGGACACACAATCAAGGGAGCCTTTAAGTGGCTCAAGGATGCCAGGAACACAGAAATGTCAGTGCTCATTGTCAATTCTGTCTGTCTCCCTCCCTCACCCTTCCTTCCTCTTTCCTCCGCTTTGAGGGAGGTAAATGACAAGGGAAAATATATGTAGTAATGAGGGACAGTTGAAGTTACACTACATATTAGAAGAAATATAGGCACAAGTATGTGAATTAGTTCAATGGAATGAGGAAGTCTAAGCAAAGAGGATCATAGGAAATGGGAAAACATTCGAGGCATTGTTATTAACAAGGAACAAATTTAATTTTTTGGAGAAATTTGAAATAAAGCAAAATGATCTAGTGGCTGTAGCCTAAAAATTGTACTATTTAAAAAAGTAATAAGAAAATTGTAAGATTTGGAGTTTGGTAGAGGCAGGAGTCAGGATAATTTCATTGGTCAACATTAAATTTATATAGAACAAAGGTAGTAAACAAATTATGGCTAGAACCTTAACCTCCTGTCAAGTAGACAGATTTATGAAGAGGAACTTGTGATGTGAAAAGTAGACTATTAAAAGCAGATAAAAATACGGACCATTACACATTCCATGAGATGTAGTTTTCTTAACAACATGAAACTACAGTGGCCAAAGTGTCAAGAGTTGCATTAACCCATCTTATTGTTTTAATTTTGACTTATCTTTCCAAGTGAATTTAAAATGCTGTTGTTGTCTCTTAAAATAAATATTTAACAACAAAAACGGATTTGGAAGTTGGTTATTAGCAGACATCATTGGAAGAAGAAAAAAAGCATCTCAAGCTTAAGTCACATGGGTTTATAATTATGTAGAAAAATGTGCACAGCTATAAAAAACCTACATTTTGTATAGCATCAAAGTTGGTAAAGAGTGTCATCTCCTCGGGTCTGGAATTGAAGAATGAGTCAGTTTTGAAACCAGGGAAGTGCTTATGACTTAGCGTTTTAACTCTTTGGGAGCAGTTTTACCCAGAATAGCTGGGCAGAGTTAGCAGAATTGACACCTTCTCTTTAGAATAAATAGTGAAGCTCCCAGATTCCTGTGAAAAATGGGAACAGTTGATGAGTAAGTTTTTAATCAATGAGTGTTGTGAAGACAAGAATAAAATCCTAACTACTTTTCAAATTAAAGTGACATCAAAGGCCATTAATAATCCAAACACACAGAAGACTGTTATATATGTATAGATAAAGCTTAGCTGGAAGGTCCACACTTGCCTGGCTTGGTCCAACCTTGCTTCAATGGTTGGGGGAAGAATGTAAAAATGTCATGTGATATGAAGCTTACCCATGGCCTGACTTATCTTCTTGACACCCAGCCCCCTCCTATCCCACCTTCTGCATTTTTAACACTGTGTGGCAGAGTGATGTAATGGACACTAGAGACTCAAAAAGATGAGTCTCCAGTGGAAAGATTGGGAGGGAATAAGGGATGGAAAATTGTCCATGGGTACTACACATGTTACTTGGGTAATAGCTAAAAGCTGAGACTTCACCACTATACTGTACAAACATGTAATGAAACTCAACTTGTATTCCTTAAATCTATTAAAATAAAAAAAGGAAAAACAAAAACTATGTGGAACTCTGGTCTTCACCTGTCTTCACAAACCTTAGCCTCATAAAAGCAACAGCCTAATCATTATCGGATCACTAAAATCATTGTTCTGCCAGGTACCCAGTCTTTTTGATGCCTTCATTGATTTTTTCTTTCTTTCTTTTTGAGACAGAGTCTCACCTTGTCACACTTGATAGCGTGCTGTGCCGTCATACTCACAGCAATCTCAAACTCCTGGGCATAGTGATTCTCTCGCCTCAGCCTCCCAAGTAGCTGGGACTACAGGCACCCACCACAACACCTGGTTATTTTTAGAGACGAGGTCTCGCTCTGGCTCAGGTTGGTCTTGAATCCACAAACTCAGGCAATCGACCTGCCTCGGCCTCCCAAGTGCTGGGATTACAAGGTTGAGCCACTGCTTCTGGCTGCCTTTCTTGATTTCATGTCTCATATTCCATATGGTGATAAGTCTGTAAATGCTAGCAATTTTAATGAATTTGTACAAAACTGGTCAAAAGCACATAAATGTATTACCAAATTTTATTATGCCTTTAGATTCTTCTTAAAAATGTCTGAGCGTTGTCCTTTCTTTTCTGCATCTAAAGTTGCACCCATCTGAGTGCAACTCATCTCATTCTTAGATCACTAAAATTGCTCCTTAGAGCACTGTATGACAATAAAAGTATGCATGTAAATTTAAATTAGTGTTTTTATTACCACTGGTAGTAAGTCTGTAAAGGCTAACAACGTTTAGTGCATTTGTACAAAATTGATCAAAAGCATAGAAATGTATTACCAAATATTATAATTATTAAATGTGAAATATAAAGGTTACTGAAATGCATCTCCTACTGAGATGAATAAATACGGGTTTTCCAATTAGTTTGTAAATCTATAGGTAAGTATTACTTATCATTAGAATATAAGAGTTCAACTTCAATTTTCTCTTCCCTCCTCATCCCTCTTCCCCGCTCCATCTTTCCCTTCCTTCCTTTCTTTTTTTTTTTTGAGATGAAGTCTCAAGCTGTCACCCTGGGTAGAGTGCTGTGGTGTCACAGCCCACAGCAACCCCAAACTCCTGGGCCTTAAGCCATTCTCCTGCCTCAGCCTCCCAAGCAGCTGGGACCACAGGCACCTGCCACAATACCCAGTCATCTTTTGGTTGCAGTTATCATGGTTGTTTGGCAGGCCCAGGCCGGATTCGAACCTGCCAGCTCTGATGTATGTGTCTGGCACCCCAGCTGCTGAGCCACAGGCGCCAAGCCCTTCCTTTCTTTGTTAATCTATAGGTGAATACTAAGGAAATTTGTTGACAAATGGTTGTAGGACCAGGAGTTTTAATATAGGAATGCCATTCAATTATTTGAAGTTCTTATAAGTTATATGCCGGAAGATATAGTAACTTAGAATCAAAATTATTTTAAGTTATTTATTAGCTGATGACCTCATTATGACCTCGTGTGATTTTATAAAATGCAAGAGTCAGAAGCCATTTGTATCACGGGGGATTTGTTTTCCAGTCATTAATATTAGTGTATTTCCCATCATCCGGGAAGTGTTTTAAAAAGTCCTTAGTACTATTTATCAGCTACTATTCCTATCAGTCTTTAACTTAAGAGGCCTCTCGTTTATGGCATTAAGATGACTTGAAACTAGGGTCATAACCCATAAAATTTGGCATTTTGTACTTTAGGAATTTTCCCCCATTGTTTTTGAACAAAGATCTATATATCAATGCCAAGTTTCAACTATCTAGAAAGTTATCTCAAAGATCTTTGAAAGTCATGACAACACCTGAGAATTATTATATATAAATTCAAATTTTATGTTAAATGGAAACTTATTTTGTATAATTATGTTTCTGATAGAATTAGAACAGACTTGAATCAGCAAAAAAAGAACCAATTCTAATTAAATGAAGCTTGTTTTGTAGAATTTAAGATATTATATCCTAGAATATAGTTTGGAGACATTTTATATGATACTTAAATACAAGAGGATGTTATGTTTTTAGGACTACAGGTTATATTTGTGTAAAAATTAATAAATGAAATTAAATAAAAACTATATGACCATTATTAATTGTAGGGCTTATAAATGTATTAAATTAAAAATTGTACTGAATTAAAAGATGCATTAAACATTATTGCTCAGTGCATGATTTATGATAGTTATCTATAACATAATGTCTTTCTTTAAATCTTAAACTCTAAAGTACATGGGCTATAGCAGTGTAGAAGTAGTTGACAAATGTAGGCAGCGGGAGATTCGTGCCCAAAATGAAAAAATGAATATGTATTTATAGCATCTAATAGTGTTCGGCAAAGGTTAGTGAAAATGTTTCCTTTTCCTATGTGAATAATATAAGAATATATAAGACATTAAGTTATTTGTTATCATATATTCTTTATACTTAAAGATACACTGTCCTTCTATAGAAGTAATCGCAGAAATTTTAACCCCTTCTTCTGCAAAATATGCAGCAATAATACTCTGGCCTGGGCTCCCTGAGACAAGGGTTGCATACAGGTGCCTTATTCTGAGAAGTGACTCCCAAGGGATGGGCATGGGACACAGGAAGGGTTAAGGGAGGGGGAAAAGCCAACCCTTGGGTATGTTAGTGAGCTGAGTCTTGAGTCAGCACTCTGGGCAACTGCTGCTCAGTTTTGCTTGGGACCCTTTGAGGAATCATGTGAAATGTCCCTCAAAACTCTTTACCCAAGGGATATATATGTGAGAGGAGTATTCTTCCTCTGGCTCTTGCTCTTACTGGCTGAGGGTCATCTTATGGGCCATTAATCCTACCTCACTTCTAGGTTTGTGCAAGTGTCAAATGTGGTGTTCCACAAGGTGGCAGCAGAGAGGTCCTGGGGTAGAAAATGAGTGAAATGAGATGTCATTGAGGCTGTACCAGAGTGCAGCTGGTTTTCTGGAGTGTACAGGTAGACCTACAGGGTGGGTGACAGGGAGCAAGAAGTGCCTGATTACAGATCTTGACCCCAAACTGTTATTGCTGAGAATGGTGAAAATGTAGAGGATGGCTTTGCAGCAAATCGGCATTTCCCAGCATACCTTCTGTTTTGTTTTACAAATACCTACTATAATATTTTTGGATACAATAGAAACGGGACTCTTGCCATGTGTTGTTACTCAGGTGGAATAAAGTGACACTCTCTCAATTTGTACTCACATGTTGCTCTCCCTCAGAAGTTCTTTATTCAACAATAATTAGAGAGTGGAAGAGATGAGGTTAAAAGAAAATAATCGTCACTTCTGCCTCTGCATTTTACAGTAGAGTGAACACATGAGTAGAGTGACCACATGAATAGAGTGACCAAGCGAGCCCTCATCTCCACTGCTGTTTGGAAATTTCCTATTCTTCACATCCTGGAAGTTTTTACAGCATAGGTCCATTCATGGGGCATGAGAGGTGAGCATTTTATTTCCGAGGAAGGAAACCTACAATACAGGGCAACTATGGAAGTGGAGGGAGGAATAGAGACCTGAGACAATTCTTTCCCACATTTTCAGACTGATTGATTTTAGGAAAAATTACAAATGAGAGTTGAGGGTATGAAAATTTCCTCACAATTATCCATATCTCTGTATACCTCAGAAAGTCTTTCAGTCATTTCTAGAAATTCTCTCCTTTTCTGGGGATGTCTGAGTACGTGTGTATCTTATCCCCTGCTTTGACGTTGCTTCTTGCAACCTGAATCAGTTCTTACAGGCATTGACTCCATTGCCAGCCAGGAACTTTCATGGGAGGTTGGGCAGCTAAGAAAAGTTTTAGTCTTTGGAGGTTATTTTCTTTACATATCTTAGAGTTCTGGAATTGGTGCACGAATAAAAGTAGGTGTCCTTGTCTTCATGCTCAACAATAGGGCATTTGAATGCTTGTACAAGTTCTTTCTTGGAACTTGCTTCTCAAACAGTCATGAGGTTATTCACCAAAGTCGATGAAACCAAACTGTTCTGTGTCAGCAGGAGAATATGACTAGATGTGCTCCTGTTACATCCACAGGAAGCACGTCTTTTGAACCTCACAATATATTATTACATTTTGGATGACATTAAGAAAGTAATCTTTCATCACCGAATTCTAGTAGGAGGGGGAGGAAAAGTAGTTTTGGTTATTTTCCTTATTATTGTTGTTAAAATGTGAATCATGCCCTTCAGTTGATGAATTCTCATTGAAGCTTCAATGGAAGGGGAAGATGAAATAACATAAATGATAGCTCTAATTAATTTTATACTAAGCTTCCTTGATGAAATTAATATTGTCAGATGGAAATGTAATTTAAGCAAAATATGCTTATATGCTCATGTAAGCTGAGTTACACATTTGGACTTTAAGAAAAAAATCACTCTTGCATTTCATAGAACCGCTTACAAGATGATTTAGCTTAATTGTTTGTGCAGCTTTCTAGACATTATCGCTCTTTAGAGGAAATAAGGGCACATGAAATGAAAGGGAGAAAGACAAAGGGTCATTTTAAATTCACTTGTATTATTTTGAAAGAAACCATTATCTTGCAGGACGTTTCTAATTCTCAAAGAACTTAAATGTTAACATACATGCTAATATTCTCTGGCAGTAAGTAGTTTTATATTTGTACGAAAGAAAAGAATCCAGAAATTTAAAATAATCTAAATCCAAGCTGAAATAAATTATATTGACTTGTTAAATAAACTTCAAAACATATTGACCTAACAGGTCAGCCAATGTTAGTGAAAAACACGCAAGTCAATATTTATTGCAAGCCTGAATTCTATGTCTTTATATGATATTTCTTGCAATTTTATTAACTGGTCAGGAAAAAGTAAAAAATAAGAAGTGCCAAGGCAGCTCAGTGATTTCAGATAAGATTTCCATGTTCTTAAAAAATGCTCATAAACATCATATATTGACTTTGATTATTATTCTGAAAAAAAAATCTGAAACTTGTTTGTTAATATGAAACCAAACATCATGTAACATGTAATGAAAATTTGAAAGATTAATCTTTAGTATTTCTTCCCTTCAGAGTCTACTTCCTGTAGATGTTCAATAAAATACTTATTAAATCTACCAATTACAAGAGCCTCATTCACAGGAATACAAAAATTCCAGTTGATATGCCAGAAGAGTGAGTGGTTTACTGGTAAAGTCAACATTCCTCTTTAAACCTGCATGTGGGAATATGTGATAATAATTTTTTCCCTTCAGAATAAATTGAATTTATGCAGTTGTGTTAAGGATGTGGCATATTTATGTGCCTGTAAAAGTCTCACAGATGACGTAGCCTCAGTCTTTGTGATTAAACGTCTGGCCTCCAGGCCTTGCTCTTAACTCCTACCCTGTACTCCTCTATATACTGTAACAGAGCAGATGTGTCCAAGCAATGCTTGGGCATTATCTCACTCCAATGCCCATGTAGGCTGGCTGCAAAATCTCAGGCAGTGAGAACCAATGACAGGAAAGAAAGATAATAGCATTTATTTAGAGTCTACCCTATGTGTCAAAAACTATGTAGTTATTTCCCATGTGTGGTCTCCAATTGTTCATTCAACTGCCCTGACAGGTGATGTTAACCTTATCTTACACACAAGAAACATACAGCTTAGACAGATTGCACACTTAAAGCATGATGGAATTATGATTTTTAACCCAGGCATTGTTGACTCAGTCGTTCTTTCCTGTATCTGTGATTGTGATGACTGATCTTCCTCTTCCAGCCTGCTGTAGCTCTAATACCTCCAATTCACCCTGCCCCAAGCCATTCATTACTTTCCTTTTCAAACCTGCTCCTCTTGCGGCCAGCCTCCTACACAGAAACCTTCACGGTCCTCTACCCCTGTCCTTCTGGTCGATTGTGTGTAATTACTCATCAGGTCTATCTCAAATCAAGTCCCTTTGCATCTTTGATGAAGCATCCATCACTCCTCCTGTGGCAGACTGCCACAGACAGACTCCTGACTACACTGACTACACCCTCGTAGTGGTCCCACCTTGTGATCTGCTCACCAAAGCACATCTAGAGTTATCATTCTAAAGCACAAGTTAAATTATACCACTATTCTTTTAAAATCCTTCTAAGTCTCAACATAGTGTCTCAATGACTCTGGGATGAAAATCTAATTTCCTTAGCCTGTTATAGTGACAAAAGTTGCACCCTGGCTCCCATCTGCCTTTCCAGCTCCTCCTCTGGTTTTTATTCCAATGTCCTATGCATTTCAACTCCACAGAAGTAGTTGCTGTCATCCAGTTAGGGTGACTTGACCTCATTTCCTTCCTTATTTGGAAAAACCCTATCCTTTTTCTCTGGGGCCCAGGTAAATGTCACCTCCTTTGTAAAGACCTTGCCCAATCCCTGAGTTGATTTAATTTTTCCCATCCTGTGCAGAACAGCTCTTTCAACCTGTGTAACTTACCTCATTGTATTGCATTACAAAATAGACAAAACCTTATCTGCCTCCTGTATAAGACTGAATCTCTGAAGGATAAGAAAGAACTGGCTGCATCCATGCCTTTTTGAATTCTACATACCAAATGAAGCGTAGGTAGTAGTCAAGCAGTCAAGAAGAAGCAGAGTTTTTTTGTTTGTTTGTTTTGTTTTTTAATAAGATACTGCATAATTTTGGGGGGAATGGTTGTTACAATATTTTGGTTGCAAGTGAAAGAAATCCAACCTAAATTGGCTTAAGCAGAAAAGAAAATTTAATGCCCCATGTAGTTGAAATGTCTAGACCTTGCTTTAGTCAGGAAGAAGTCTTGGTGCTCAGAATACCTCCAGGAAGCAGTATCTCCATCTCTCAGGTCTGTATGGCTTCATTCCTGAGTGGACCCTCCCCACTAGCAGAAAAAAGAGCTTCTCTCTTTCAGCCTTTCTAGTTAAAGTATTAAAAGGGAGTCTAATTGGACCATGATGGTCACATGCCCATTTTATACCAATCACTAAGCCTGGGAGGATGGAGTCAATGATTGGCCTGCCTTAGTCAGGTGCTCACCTTGGCCTGAGGTTGGGGGAGGTGTGACTTTCTAAGAAAACACCGACATGTTATTATTAAAACAAGGGGAAAAGAATGTTGGGCAAATAAGGGCAACCAATGTCTATTATAGGGTGTCAGGATAGGGAGAAAAAAAGCACTAGGACAAGAATCAATATCTTCTAAAGGCATAATGTTTTATCCTCAGTTAACTTATACAGTTAAACTTATAGGAAACTTGACTATAAATCTGATCTGTGATTGTTAGTAAAATAAGACAATTCTAGGTTATATTAAAATTGGAAAAAATTATTCTTTAAGTGGTGGTTTATTGTAATCCTGTCACTCTGTAATTCATGGCCATCTTTCCTAAACTCATGGAGCTCTAATGTAGCTAACTAGAGGCCCTGTTATCTAATAGGGACATCTTTGTTGCCAAGCCTGTAGGCAGTACCCTAAGTCTTGAGGCATTTAGGGAAAGACAACCAAATTTCATTACAGATATATTTGGGAGTCTTGAGGCAGGCACTTACTTCCTAAAGTATTGCTTCTCAAAATGAAATTAGGCTGAAATACCTAAGAATCTAGTGTATAGACGCCTGGGCCCCTGCACCAATGCCATGAATTCAGTGCAAAAAATAGAAATGTCTATGGGCATTCCAACAGAAAAACATTTAATATAGGGACTATCTTAGTCCATTTTGTGCTGCTGTAACAGAATACCTGAAACTGGGTACTTTAAGATGAACTGAAATTTATTGGCTCATAGTTCTGGAGGCTGGGAAGTCCAACATCAAGCTGCTGGCATCTGGTCAGGGCTTTCCTGCTGTGGGATAAGATGGTAAAAGGACAAAGAGAGAGCAAAAGGGGGCACATGCACTCCCACAATAATGGCAATAGTCACTTCATGAGAGCAAAATCTTCATGACCTAAATAGCTCTTAAAGGGCCCACCTTCTAGGACCATCACAATGGCAATTAAATTTGAACATAAGTTTTGGTGGAGACAAACATTTAAACCACAGCAGGGACTTCTGTGCTTACAAAATTGTTAGAGGGGTATAGGAATTGGTTATAGGCTGGGATTCCCATTTCTTAATACTTTTACAATAGTAATTGAGTTTCTAACACATGAACTTTGGAGAAAATATTCAAACCATGGCTGATATTGCAGTATGTTTGTGAAACTGAAGGTTAAGGGCACAGTCCTCCCCAAGACTGCTCTCACACACTTCACATGCCAAATGCAAATTTGGAGGTCTCCAGGGCCACCCTCACTTCTGATTGGCTACAAATTTAGAGGTTCCCAAGACTATCCTTAGGTACAATAATTCCTAGAAAGACTCATAGAACTTACCGAAAGTATGATGATTACAGTTTTATTATATCAAAAATATACAAATCAGAACAAGGTGAAAGAGAAGCATAGGTGATGTCTTTGTTGGGGGGATTCTCAATGCAAAGTCATCTTCTCTCTGTGGAATCTGGACGGTGTTTCCTTCTTCTAGTTCCGATGACAGCACTGAGTGTATTTTCCACCAGGAAGGTTCATCCAAGCTTTGATAGGGAAAGTTTTTATTGGGGTTTTAGTGCAAAGGCATGACTGTATTGTTGGCCATATGGTTGATCTCAATTTCCAGCCACTTCTATTGGGGAGAACAGGCTGATATCACATGGCTCAAAGCTCCAACCCTTTAATCACATGGTTGGTCTTTCTGGTGTGGCCAGAGTTCACCTTGAATTATCTCTTTAGCACAAACGATGTTTGGCCTACCATGAGTCACCTCATTAACATCAATTATAAGGTGTGGTTTACAGGACCCACTGTGAATAACAAAGTTACTGGTAAAATTTTAAGGATTTATAAGTTATTTCCCAGAAGTTGGTACAAAGGCCAGATCTCTCTTTGGGCAAAGTTTATTCCTCACTACACAGATGTTTCATAATTTAGAGATTTTTAGATTTTTTTTTGGAATGATATTTTTATGATGTGTATTATAGATTAAACTCTATTTTTTTCCCCAAATGAATAGCTGGTTGTTTTAACACAAGTTATTGAGTATCATGAAATGTCTTTATTTTGTACTAAATTTTTGTAGCTATGCAGTTCTATTTCTGAATCTCTATTCTGATTTATCTTTTTGCTATATCTTTTCAATTAGCACACATCACACTGTTCTAATTACTATAATTTTATAGTATTTTTTATAGTATGCTTTGATAACTAGTAGGTCATGTAACAGATAAGGGTCTGAACAAAAAGGGTAAAAATGTTTTCTATTTCTTCAAAAACCCCTTGACCCTTTTTTTGGGGGGGGTGGGGAGGGTACTAAAACTTAAATCCCTGTCTGGAGTCAGTGTTAGGGAAGGGCAGGAGGATGTCTTTTGTTGTTTGTGCCCCAGGAGCTAGCTCAAGGGAATGCTCTGGGTGGAGGTCATAGATCTTTTTAGCTGAAGATGGGATTAATCCAAGTGGAGGTCACAAGATCATTTTAGTTAAAGATGGGATGAATCTGGGCAGAAGCCAAGATTGTTTTAGCGCGAGATGGGATTGTGAGATTGATCAAAACCTTTAAAGTCTCTGTGCTGGTATTTTTGAGGCAGGAGTCTGCCAGCCTCCTGATTTGCTGGCACAAGTGCAGGGCTTTCAGGAAAAATTCCACTTTACTGCTCTTTTCCCAAAATCTCTTGGCTCTTCTTGTACATTTTCTTTACCAGAAAGACTTTACAATTTTGTCAGATGCCACAAATACATGTCAATGGGATTTTTTATTGAGATTATACTGAGTTTTGGAATTGTTTAATAAAGTTGGCATCATTAGAGTATTGAATTTTCTTATTCAAGATGATGGTAAGACATTCTATTTACTCAGTTCTTAAAAATGTCCCTCAGTAAAATGTTAAAATATTATTTTCTGTATATTTATGGTATGTTTTAAAAAATTATTTCTAAGAATGTTGCTTCTTAATTTATACTTGTGAATGGATTTTTTTTCTGTTACTGTTTCTGATTATTAACTTCAAATGGGAAAGCTGTAAATTTATGTCTTAGATCAATCTAGTGCATTATTAAATTATGTTTATCAGTTCTAGTAGTTTTCAGTTAACTATTTTGAATATTTTTAGGTAGATAATTATATCATCTACATAATAGTATTGTTGTCTCTTTATGAATAAATATTGGAGGATGAGGTACAGAAAATAATTTGAAATTAAAGCATTGTTAGCAGCTACCATTTTTCAGTTCATAATTTTAATGTAAATGCTTCTAATGTTTCACTTTTAAGAAAGACATTTGTGGTGTATTTTATCCTTTGTCAATTTTAATAAGTTGTTTTTGTTTCTATACATTATAAATTTTAATCGGGAGTGAGTGCTTAATTTATATAGTGCTTTTGCAATTTGGAAAGCTCATTTTATTTCAATTTGTACTATTTTATGTAGTGAATTATATGAATAAATTTCCTAATATTAAATCATTTTCCCATTTTTTTGTTAATCATGGTTGAATCATATACAGTACTCTTTAATATACTGTAGTATAAATTTGCTAAAGTTTTATTTAGGATTTTTAAAAGTCATTTTAATCCATAAGACTTTTTAGTATTCTCTTTACCTGGAATTGGCATCAGAATTATACTGTCCTCACAAGTGTGTTGGAAAGCTTCCTATAGTTTTCTATGCTTTGGAACAATTGGGATCATGGCTTTTTAAAGTTGGAAATTACCCGTAAAGCCACCTACAACTTCCAGAAATAGAAATTCAGCTACCTTTAAGTCTCTATTCTGATTATTGGCCTGTTGAGCTTTCTGGTTCTTTTGGGTTGTTAGTAGTTTTTTCTTTAAAAATTGTCTGTTCTAAATTTTTATTTATTTTTTTGGTATATATTTGTATAGTTCTTTTTGTTATTTCAACTATTTCTCAATCATTGTACATATTTATACTTTCTCACTGTTAATTAATTTTTCTAACTTTTTTTTAGTTAATAATGTGATTATCTTTGTGAAAGGGCATAAATGATATTTTCAAAGAATCAGATTTTGAGTTTTTTGACCAAGTTTACTTAAAAAAATTTCTCTGTATCATTAACTTTTTTACTATTACTTCTTTCATTTTACTTTGTTTAGGGTTATTTTGTGATTCTGTAACTTTTATTTTCAAATTCATTTGAATATATATACTTTCCTCTATCTACATCCTCACACTTGGTGTAGCTAGATGTAATGTATCTATTTCATTAATTTCTAAATAAATTGTAGTTAAATCTTGAGTTCCTCTTTTACTCAGGAGTTATTTATAGCTATGTAAGTGAATTTGTTAATTTTTAATTTTATTGCATTGTGATTACAAAAATGTGGCTTTTAAGAGTAGTAAGGAATTCATCTATATTTTCCTTATAAATTAATACACTTTTAAGTTTTACAAATGTTTTCAGGTCTTTGGAAGAGCGAGAGACAGAATGGAGAAGATGAAGATTATATGTAGAGAAGGTTTGGAGGGAGATGAAGAGTTAAGCTTTGGATACTTGGCTCTGAGAAGTCGCTTAAACATTTTGATGGAACTGTCAAGTAAAGAAGTTGTGCATGTCTGGAGCATAATTTTGAAATCTTGCCTGGAGATGCAAATTTGGGAACCATCAGCTTACAGATTGAGCTCACCACAGATGTGGGTGTGGATAGACTGAGCAGGAAGAAGATCAAAGACAGAGCCCTGAATCTCTCAAGTATTACAAGTTGGAGGGAAGATTGGGGAAAATGACCAGAGTGATTGGAAAGAAGCTGCTACTGATGGGAGAGGAAAACCAAGAAACTATAGTCGTAAAGAAAGACTACAACAGGGGAGGAGAATTAGTTGCTGTTGATGGGTCAGGTAAGAAGATGACTGAACATTGACCACTGTCTTTGGGTGGCCAGGGCCCCATGAGACTACATTTTGTTTCACACTTTGCCTCTGCTTAAGTACTCTGCTTCTTACCTTTGTATAATACCACACTTAGCTAGGAGTTAGAGAAGGTATTAGTCTGCTGGAATTGCTGTAACAAAATACCACAAACTGGGTAGCTTAAACAATATAAACATTTTTTTCTCACAGTTCTGAGGCTGGAAGTTCATACTCAAGGCCCTGGCCAGTTCAGTTTCTGGGGAGGATTCTCTTCTTGACTTGCAGGCAGCTGCCTTCTCCCTATGTCTGCACCTTGTGGACTTTCCTGTGTGCCCAGAGGTGGGGGAGAGAGTGAGGGAGACAGCACAGGTGAGAACCTATTGGTGTCACTTCTGAGGATGCTAATCCTACCACATCAGGCCCCTGCCCTCATGTCCTCATTTAACCTTAATCATCTCCTCTAAAGCCTCAGCACCACTTATAGCCACATGGAAGGGTAGAGCTTCAACATAAGAGTTTTGGGAAGCATAATCATTTAGTTCATAACAGTAAACTATGGTTTGTGGGTCAAATCTGGCTCATTACCCATTTTTTCAAAGACAGTTTCATTGACACACAGTCATGGTCATTAGTTCACACATCATGTTGACTACTTTTGCACTTCAAAGATAAAGCTGAGTAGTTGCAAAAGAGACCAAATGACCCACGAAGGCTTGAAGTATTTACTATCTGCCCCTCTACAGTTTGCCAACTCCATGCACTTAGCTGGGCACATGTCTTGGTTCCTCTGAGACTAAACTGATCATTCTTCTGAACTCATGTGGTATTTATCTTCTAATACAATCATCTGACTATTTTAATTCATTATCATGTATTTTATATTTTGGGTAGGGTTATCTCACTCTCCAATATAGTCTCTTCAAAGGCAGAAACTTTGTGCTATTTTCCTTTGTTCCTTCCACAGTTTAATGCAGAAAAAAAGATGTTAAATAAATACTAATTTATTTATTTATGTAACATATTTTTGGATTTCGTTATTTTCTCTGCTCATAACTTCTAAAAAACTTTCATCATCCACTGCTTCTAGAGAGGAAGGTCTAGGTACAGCTATTTAGATTCTTTCTTGAGAGTTTAGACTAAGATACGGAATGAATGCTGTCAGAGTTGTGTCAGATAAACAAGAGCTACTTCTTCCTGGGGTTAACTTGCTAACTTCCTGTCCTGGTCCCTGCCCTTCTCCTGAGTGCACTTTTCCAATAACTTTCTTAAGTAAGAACTCCCCATCACAGGCTCTGCTTCTTGGGAATGCAACCAAAGAGCTAAGTAAGACAAGGATCTTGGCTTAGACCAGGAATGGTCCTGAAATGGCGAGATGGTAGAGCAGATGCAGAGACAACATGGGAGAAAGAGAGAATGAGAAAGGCTTTCCAGAGAGGCTGAGAGTCACTGTTGTGCCTCACATTTCAATTCCTAACTCCTCGTCCCATGAGACACATATTTGACTTTGGAAACTATCTGAAATAACAAATATCATCTCCGTTCTCTAGAGGCTTATAATATTAAAGAAATAGCACTCAGATGAACCATCAATACAGAAGATTGAGACATTAAATGCAGAAGGATAAGTACATAGAAAGCCGCAGACACTGGAAATAATATTCTATTTCACTTGCTGCTGTTAGGGTGGGATTCTCTCACATTCTCTGAATAAGCCCCTCTAACTTTCTTGATCCAGCACGAGAGAATTTATGTTCCATGTAACAAAAAAAGGCTTGATTACTATATGTCAACTAATGACAGACTTTTTCCAAAGCTTGGCAGAATAGACTCAATCAAGTTTCTAGATCCTTGGGGAGTTGGATCAGAATCTACAGTGATCTTATTAATTTGGAGAAGAGATTGGAAATATGGACAGTGAAGAGCAGTGTAATTGTCCAGGGGAAATTAAAGCAACCTTTCAAAAAACAACAAGAAGGCGATGGTCTGCATGAAATATGTCATAGTATTTCCTGTCATATTAGCAGGGAATAATGGTGGAATAGAGATCGAGCCCAGCCATGTAGCTAGCTGGTTTAAAAAGGGAAATTTATTCAGTGATAAACACAGATGTCATGATGACACTGGAGAAAATGTACCTTTTAAACTCAGCATTGTCAAATTCAGACCAATAAATGTAGCATTTATTAATGCTTATTTTCCTATGCCACTCTGCTAAAAAAATATGATTTCTGTTCTCCAGTGTCTCCTAGGCTAAAAGACACAACATGCATGTGAGCTTCTATATAAGGAAGACTTGAAGATTTAATGAGGAAACTTAAGTACAGTTAAAGCATTATAATACTTTAGGAAAAAAATGTTTCATTAACTTTTAAAAGCACTCTCAATAGCACCTATTTTTTAAAGTAAATAATAAAATTTTCTTTAAATAAAAATAGATTTTGCTGAAGGGTACAAATGATTAGGTTACATTGTTTGTATTTGTTAGGTATATTCAACCACAAGGCTCTTGGAAGTGATCAAGGACTATAGTAATGTCTCAGGATACAAATTCAAAGTCCACAAATCAGTAGCCTTCACATACTCCAATAATAATCGAGCTGAGAATCAAATCCAAGGTACAGTAGCCTTCACAGTAGCTTCAAAGAAAATGAAATATCTGGGAATATATCTGACAAAGGACATGAGAATCTTTACAGAGAGAATTATGAAAAGCCTGACAAAAGAAATAGCAGAAGACGTTAACAAATGGAAGAACAGACCATGCTCCTAGCTGAGCAGAATCAACATTGTTAAAATGTCCACACTACCCAAAATGATCTACGGATTTAATGCAATCCCCATCAAAGTACCAACATCATACTTTGAAGAACCTGAAAAAACAGTACTTCATTTCATATGGAACCAGAAATAAAAACTTGAATAGTCAATGCAATTCTAATATAAACAAATCTAGAGGCATCACGTTACCGGACTTCAGGTTACACTACAAGTCTACAGTGATCAAAACAGCATGGTACTGGCACAAAAACAGAGACGTAGATCTGTGGAATAGAATAGAGAACCCAGAGATGGACCCAGCCACGTATCACCATCTGATCTTCCATAAACCAGACAAAAGCAGACACTGGGGAAAAGAATTCTTATTAAATAAATGATGCAGGAATAACTGGATAATCACATGCAGAAAACGGAAACTGGACCTGCACCTCTCACCACTTACAAATTGATTCTCACTGGCTAAAACATTTAAATTTAAGACATGAAATGATAAAAATCCTAGAAGAAAGTGTAGGAAAACTCTTAACAATAAGAGTTTGGGCCTAGGAAAAGGTTTTCTGAATATTGCCTATAGAATAAGTCTATATTAACACCAATGTAGATTTGGGGGGCAGAGCAGAGTCCAGAGGTTGCCTGTGCTGCTCACCCACTGGGGCACCTGGACAAGTCACTTGGATTCATAGTTTTTTGGGGTGACAATAAATCCCCTGTAAGGTTGCCATCTTTAGACCTGGTGTGTGAAATGTAGTTTGCTGAAGTTATTGCCTCTTCTGTTCTATTACCTCCCTTCCTTCACCCATGGAGCCTCCTTGTGCATTGGAGTTTGTGATCACCTGGGTATAGCTTGTTACTTATAAGCGAAGCTCAGAGTTTCTCTGCAGTTGAAAAATACACAAGGAAATGTTAAAGGAACCAGGTGAAAACTACATAGTGCCCTGGTAAAACCTGATTAGCCTCCTGTTTGCCTTGAGACTGTCCCCAACCCCTAACTTTGGGCTTTAATTCAATTCCTTCATATTTTAAATTGTGAGTGGTGGGAAGGGTGGGATGAAAACAGGTGGGTAGTTGCTTGAGATGATTTCTAATATCACGTGCAGCTGTAAATGTGACGATTCTCTAAGGCCGGAGCAAATTTAACGTTTCTTTGGTACTGAGAGCTCTTACAGAAGAGACAATGGCCAGCTTTAATGCATCTTCCCTGAGGATAGAATAGATGAAACAGACTGGACAAAACCTCCCGAGATTTTCATTAGAGATAAGACTTTCCAGACCGTGAGAATTTTATTCGTGTAAATTAACAAGGGAGAAGGGAACAATGGAGCAGGTTGGATTTCTATCTCTCTGTGGCAAAGTAGGATTCTGAACCGAAGGTCAAGTTTACAGTGAGGGTGGTGGGCAGAGGGATGAAGAGATGAATGGCCATTCTCTGCTAGTCCCTGTTTTAACCTGTGACTCGCCAATTTCTAGTTCTGGGTTTCATAGAGTTTATCCCCTTCAGAGTGTGCAGCAAGCCCGGTGACCATCTGTGTACTTTCCATTTTGACCTGATAGTACCACTAAGGAAGGACTTAATTAGCATACAGGTCTATGTATTCCAGATTCCAGTTAGCTTTTACCACTGTGGTTAAAAAGATAGCAATATTCTAGATGATATTAATATTCAAAAAGTGGTGAATCTTGGGGTTAACAAAACCACCACTCCTCCTTTCTTCATCACCTCCCCCCCCACTTAGGTGGGGTTACACAGCAGGAAGAAAACTGTCTTGTTGATAGTGAAGACTCCGCAAAGCTGTGGCCGTGATCCTCAGTGTTCCTGTATCTTGATCAGTTATATGTAGACTGGACAGCCACTTTGCAAGCTGATGCTGCTTTTTGAACCTTTATTGTGTATCCGTGCTCTTTCTGTCCTCACGTTCCATTTGTCATTGAATCAGCCTCACTGAGCGTCAACTTTTGTTGCTGCTGTTGCTTGTTTGTGAGATTTCTTTCTCGTGATGGGATTTTTATAGAAAATATTTCACGGCATCTCTAGACATTCTTGTATTCACCTGGAATGGCTTACTACTTTATTTGCATTTGTTCTCAGCCAGTCTTATTTCAACTTGGAACTACCATAGCCCCACTAGGGGGCCGCAAGTGCTGTAGTCGAGCTGGCTGCTATGGCTTTCCCAGCTGAATTCTAGAAAGTGGAGACTGACACACACTTCAGAAAGGACAAAGCACAGCCGCATTGAATTACAGATCCCTTCCTTTAGACGCTAGAGCTGATTGTATATTCAGAAAAAGAGGGGGCATTAAAAAGAAGCAAGCCTAACAGGTTATCTATTTTCAATGATACTGAATACCTGGGAGCACTGTTTTCTTTCAGAAGCACAGAGGAAATGTCAGGAAAAGACAATAGGTGTAGCTGGCAGTGAGATGCTTGGGAGGACTCGTTCAGGGCTTTCAGCGTTGGCTTGTATGACTCTTTCCTGCCTCCATTCTCTACCCATTTCAATTCATCTGATCCCCTGCTTACAGATGAATCTTCCAAAAAGCCTCTGCACTGGTCCTATTATTGTCTCTTTCACAAATGTCAGTGAGTCCACATTATCTAGACTTCAAATCCTTCAGAGTAATAAGGATCCCTTCTAAAGTTATAGTGAAGCGCACATACATGTCCACCTTAGGATTCGTTCACTACCCTTTTAAGCTAATTTGTATTTCAGTATTCACAACAGCATCATGTACCTTAAAGATAGTGGTCCAGGTGGGAGAAGGTGTTAATTTTGTCAGCTAAGGGTGCTTGGTTCACTTCTGTATCCTGACCCCTTGTACTGACTCCTTGGTCCCCCCAGGATTCTGTGAAGCTTGGGTCAGATAGAGGTAGTAACCGAGAGGACTATACTCTGGCATTGCCAGGATGTTTCCTAGAGCAGTGTTCTCTGATTCCATCCACCTTGGCTGTCTAGGTGTGTCCTCTCTCCTGTCTTTCTGAAGCCTCTGGACCCTTCTCCAGGTTTTCCTCCCACCTCTCTGTGTGTTGCCAATCATTCCTTCTTCACTGGCACTTTCTGTACAAGCCCCCAAATATGCCCAAGTTGCCACTAATTTAGATTATCCCTACAACCCTAAATATCCTTCCTACTTCCTATTTGCCTAGAGCTCTATTTTCTATCTCTTACAACCTTGCTCCTTGCACTATGGGCCAGGAATACTCATATGCTGAACCTCCATCCACACTCCAGTCTCCCAGCCCCTGCTCTACATTTTATGCCTATTGTCTCCAATTACCAAAGATCTCAATTGGTGCTTAAGTGATCCTCAGGACAGATGAGAACCATGCTAATGACAGATGCCGGCAGTACAGAGTGTTAAACAAATAAACAAAAGCTTTAATGGTGATAAAATTTGTAGGAGTAAAAATAAAAAATCTCACATTAGCCTATAGGGCTGGTCTTTCCTGCGTGAGGTTGCTACAGCTTGTTTTGATCTAGAGTCCTTGGGAACCCTTGGTTGGCATTCCAAAGATGACCATCTAGGGGAGACTGATACTACTTACAATTTATGAACTAGTTTAAAAACAAACTTCTGAATTTTGAAAGTATATTCATTTTGGTAAGAGAAAAGTAATGATTATCATCGTATCTTTTAAGTTATAAATTTAACATTGTCATCATTCCTGGCACATAGTAGGCACTAATATATATTTAAAATTGTGGAATGGCAATTGATGAAAAATTAGTCTTTTAATTCCTACCTGTTTATTCATTTGTCAGATTGGTTATTCCATGGTTATTGAGTATTCACTATGTGACAGATGTTATTTCAAGCATTTAGGGATAATAACAAACTTGCTAACTGAGATTGTGATTCTCAGAGGCCAGAATTCTGGTGGTTGAGACAGATGAGAGGTGATTATTATAGGGTCAGATGATCGCTTTGATAGAGGTAGGGCAGGGGATGTGGGAGCACTTGGGAGAGGCTCTTAACTGAGATGGGGCCAGTGGGAGATCAAAAAGGACTTCCTGGAAGAAGTAGTATCTAGCTCAAACATGGAAAAAGAGGAGGAAATAGCCATCTGGATTTAATTAGGAATGGCACTCTCCAAAGAGTTATTATGGTTCTGAGTTATAAGCCTTCTATCAAAAGCTTTAGAGGTACAGTGGGTAGGTACAGGAGACTGTTAGATATGTCAAGATCACATGTGATAAGGAATACTGGTTCTGAAATTTGTACTTGGGATGCATAAGTAAAATTTTGAACTATAATTTAAAAGTTTAAGTGTCAAGAATACAAAGAAAATAATTACCTTCTTATAAACATTCCTGCAAAGGATTACCTTCTCTCTCCCTTATTCATGTAATTTGTGAATTAAAAGCAGTTTCATCTAATTTGAACAGTTCAATACATATTTCATTGAATGATCAAATCCTGTCATGTCTCTAACAAATGCAGAAAACAATTGATCATGCTCCAGCTAACCATATTTTGTGTCAGAGATCTATAGATCATAGTAATTTACATAATTTACATAAAGAAAACTGATTTAAAAATGTCCCTCAGAAAATACAATCAGTGTAACCTGGTTTCTTGTACCCTCAATGAATCCCCAACAATAAAAAAGAAAATGTCCTTCAGGATTTGCCATTTTCCCTTTTGACTCCCTTTGCCACTTTTCACCATGCCTGACGTCACTCTCCTGAGAAGTCTGATGGACAATATCAAGTGATATTCCCAGGTAGCTCCGGGACATCTCCTGTTTCCAGAGATGGTGCTCTGTTCATTTGTTTATTGTAAGTGAGACTATCTATCTTATCTTTGGAGGTATTTTATTATTTTGAATTTTGAAAGAGGGCCTTGCTCTGGAGTGCAGTGGCATGATCATAACTCACTGCAACCTCAAATTACTGGGATCAAATGAGTCTCCTGCCTCACTCTTCTGAGCAACTAGGAGGCACGTGCCACCACATCCAACTATTTTTTAATTTTTTGTAGAGACAGGATCTTGCTATATTGCCCTGGCTGGTCTTAAACTTCTGGCCTTAGGTGATCGTCTTGCCTTGGTCTCTCTAATTGCTGGTTTTATAGGCTTGAGCCATTACACGCAGCCTTTTGGAGATATTTTAAAGATGATTGCATAGAAAGGCCAATGATTAACCCAAAGGAATAATCAACCCCACAAAAGTAGAAAGTAGATTTTCATGCACTTTGTTTTGATGTTTTGGTATTAGGAGGCTTTCTGTTGCCCTTTAATTTATACCACATAAGAGACAATTTGTCCTGTGTATACATAAGGCAATCTTTTTCTAAGGATAGGAGCACCCCCTACCAAAGTTAGGGGTAAGATGAGTCACAATCTGGAGAGAATTCTGAAAGCTAGAATTTTGGAGACTGCATGAAATTGACTATATTCAGATTGAGTCCAGTGGCTCAGTTGGTCTTGGGTTAAACTGGTCAAGATACAATCATTTGAATGGCTATTGTGTAAGCTTTCTGGCTCCTCAAATTAGCTACAGTGGGGTGGGGAGGGAGGTACCTTCGTCTTTCATTCCAGTTCCTTTGCTCATGAGCAAGGAACGGATACAGCAAGTCTGCAGTGCATTCTCTCTTGTTACAGGGGAGATGGCCCTGGGAAAGAGAGAAGGTGACTTGGGCCAGTGGCAGACCTCCTGCAAACATAACAGTGGTATTTGCTAGCAGGAAAGTCCTTAACTATGAACTGCTTTTAGCAGAATGGACCTGGCTGTCTAGGATTCCGTACAGTAAATCAATCTAGAATCTATGGCTTTGGGGGCATGGCTCCTAGAAAATGTCATATAGACATTGTAACTGAGGATGTCATAAAAGTGCTTCATGATAAAAATGGCTCCTTCCGTGTGAGTGATGTGATCATACACATTGCTCAGAGACAGCATGTGGTCTGGGCCCAGAATGTACCCAAGGTGGCATGAAATACAGTCTGGAGAATGGAACTGATGGTACCAAACCATCATTCTTCACCTTATTCTTATTGTCTCCTTGAAATAATTAGTGAAGTTTCATACTGTGGATTAAATAGCTCTTATGTGTAAGTCTGAATTAACAATCTGATTTTTATTTTATCTTACCTTGTCGCTTTTGCTTAGGAGGCTGCCAGAGGGTGAATTTTTAGATTAACTTTAGTTCCATTAACTTCTTAAACTTATCACGTTAGTACACAACACAAATTCTGCGTCCCAGTGTTTCCTTTGTGAAATGGGGTTGATAAATACCTTTACCAGATTCTTCCAATTTCCCCAGGGAAAATCTGTGAAAATTAATCAAATGGTTATTATGATAGTGTTGTTTTGGGTGAGTCCTTGAGAAGAAGGAATAATATATTTGCCAGTGTCTCAGGGCTCCCCAGAAGCAAGTTGGTCCCTGAGGCCTAGATCTGACTCCATTTCATCTTTATTCTTCCATGCTACTACTGTTCCATTTTGGGAAATTCATAAAAATTTCTTCCTACAGAATAATTTATCCCTAAGAATTAAATGTCTTTCAATATGTCATAGACTAGCCATTTTCCTAGAAAAGCAGGGTCATAGAATTAAAGAACGCTAAAAGAAGAATGGTCATAAAGATGATTTAATCCAATACTCATCCTCTCCTGATGCTAGAAGTGAAATTTGGGAAGGTTCTGGCACTTTCCTAAGCTTATATCTATTACAGTTACAGCTGGGTCTTCACTTATCCTTCTGTTTATAGAATTCACCACCCTTTTTCTTTGTGGGAAGTGCCTATCCTGCAGTCCATTTTCATGTGGTCAGATGGAAATGACCCCACCCCTGGCTGCAACGGTAGATATGTGGCCAAAATTTAGGCAGAGTACTTCATCCTCCTATTCATTCAGAAATGGACTTGGGGCTTCATTTGGATCATTAAGAACTTTTTGTCAGATCCCATGGGGAAGAGGAGTTCTGTTCACGCTGAGTCTATGCAGTGGGGAGAACACAACCCTCGGTGTTTCTTTCGTTCTTTTTTTGAGACAGAGCCTCAAGCTATCCCCCTGGGTAGAGTGCTATGGCATCACAGCTCACAGCAACTTCCAGCTCTGCGGCTCAAGTGATTCTCCTGCCTCTGCCTTCTAAGTAGCTGGGACTACAGGTGCCCACCACAACGCCCGGCTATTTTTTGGTTGCAGCCATCATTGTTTGGTGGGCCTGGGCTGGCTTCGAACCCACCAGCTCAGGTGCATGTGGCTGGTGCCTTAGCTCATTGAGCCATAGGTGCCAAGCCCCTGGGTGTTTCTGATACTCACCTGTAGGAAGAACATGCCCAAGAATGAAGCTTTACACATAAGATACATGGAGGGAGAGAGAGAGGCTGACCTTGTTAAGCCAGCTGAACTCTGATTTCTCAGCTATATGAGGCAATGAATTCTGGTTTTGCTTAAGTGAATTTGATTTGAATTTCTTTTCCATGTAATAAAAAGAGTTCTAACTTACACATCATGTCTTCTAGTTTCAAGTCCTATTATAAAAATTTCTAACATTTTTACTGATGTGAAAAAAGTTCATTTTTGCAAGAAAAAGATACAAGTAAGAGTGTTTAAGCTTAAACACGAATCCACGTTCAAGTCCATGGATTCAAATATAACTTTGGAGGAACAAGGCAACTTCAGTTTTTACAACTGAAGCCAGCAAGCAAAGAATTCACCTCTACTCAAGTCATTCTTGTATAGCTTTCTATGGTAGGAATCATGTTATCGGTTTCCTCTGTTTACATATCCACCTCACACTAGACAGTAATCTTCCTGAGGACAGGCGCTCCATGCTTCCATTGTCAAAAAAGTGTCTACAACCAGTAAACACAATATTGATGATTCCTTACTAAATGTCTACTCTCTGTGCCAGGTACAGATTCTTGTGTTTTACTTGTTTAACACACTCTGACCCTATGTAAAAAGATGGCCAACTAATTTTTTTGTTGTTGTTACATTAGTTTGCCTGCCCTGTTGGAGAAAAAGCACAGACATACCTTTCTTACAGGGGAAATCTCATTGCTCAGCTTGTGAGCAATGCGAGGAACAGAAATTCAAGAAAGAGGGGAAGGCCATCTTCTTTTGACAGAAGAAGGAAGGCTAAATGGGAAGATGAATTTTATAACACAAAATGTAAAAAGTCAACAAAAGATTGTGTGGATTGCAGCAGAAGAAATGAGAAAGGTGGAAGGAGAGAGACCATTTTCCACTGTGAGACGTGCAAGAGGGAGCCTGGACTTCGTCCTGGAGAGGGCTTCAAGAGGTAGCACACTCAACAAAACTGTAAACAAAAATAAACAGAAGCACTTTCATTATTTTATGTAGCCTAAAATAGATAATAAACTCATCAAGTAAGTCCATATTTATGTTTTTTCTCTTTTAAAACAGTCAGATAATTACAAGTAATCCACCAACCTCTTTCTCCCTCCAAATAAGTAAGAGCTGGTGGCAGAAAACTAGGATTTGTATCCTCACAATAAGCCTACGAGATGGGTACCATTTCTTTCATTGTTTTTTTTTTTTTTTTTGGATTTGCACAGCATTTATTTTTTATTTTTATTTTCTTAATTTCAGGTTAATGTGAGGGTACAGACAACTAGGTTACCATGTTTGCATGTGTTCGGTAGAGTACCTCTTGTTGTGTCCCGCACCCAAGAGGAGTGCCGTATACCTTTACATTGTGCCCATTAAGTAGGAACACACCAATCTCCTCCCCTCTTCCCCTCTCCAGATAGGTACCACTTCATAGGTGGAGAAATGGTGCTCATAGTTTGTCAATGACAGTGTAGGGATTCAAGCCTACATAGTCTGTCTCTTAACCAGGGGCCTACACTACTTTTTTTGTAGTAATGCTCAATAAATACTTATTAAATAAAAGAATAAATATGTCTAACATTGGGATAGAAAACTTTTAGGATGCCCATTTTGCATTTGGAGCAACTGAGTCCATGTTGAGAGGAACTGGAGCCTGCATCTGTTAACTTTTGCCAGGGCACTCTTTCCATCATACAATCCTGACCTATGAATTAAAATTGAAGCAAAGATTTTTAATTTGAAGTTCCAGGTAATATTTTGGATTCATCAGTATAACTTATGTTTTCACAAAAGATCCTCTTCCACATTAAAACATTTTAAAAGACTGCCTTTTTATTGAACACATAAAAAATAAAAATGGTAATGAGAAACCCACCTAAAGTACAAAAAACTTATAAGCGTTTTCCCAGAGAATGCACAAAAGAATTAATGCGGGCAAGGGGTGATCAGTTCTACATAAATATAGCAGGTGGCATTACTTATGTAGCTATATATCATGATAATAACTTGAAAACAAGCTAAACTGAATATAAACTATTTCTTTTATTTGCAATTTAGAAAGTCTAGAATAAGGGGCCCTAAGACAAAGATAGGCCATGTTCTCCATGAAAGATTCCTGGAAACTGAAAAATAAGGTCTTTTAACATTTTGTGATATAACTGTTTTTCTTGGCTTAAGCGTAGGTTTTAAAAAATGGTGCTCATTGTTTTGCTTGTAGTTCTTTTATGCATGGACACCCGTGCTGATGATGCATTCAGTTTAGGAGAATTTTCCAATTGAAAAAGTGCTCTGGAGAAGTTTAAGCGCCATGAATCACCCAAACCTCATCTAAGTCTCGTGAAGGCAAAGGCTGTGAAAGGCAGTCACAGAGAGAAGACATATTGTAGTTGTGCTGCCTGATTCAACTAAATAGAAAAATATTTTGTAAAAACACGAGAGAATCAGGCATCTGGCAGAGTGGTAAGGATAAATGTCACATTCTGTCACAAAGGCAAAAATGGGTGACCTGCCACTTACCCCCCTTCTCCTCTTTTTCCTAACACTGAGGGGCAGTCCCGGAACTCATTCCTATGTAAAATACAAAGTGAAAGCCTCTTGTTACACTTAGAAAGCAGGAAATGCAATGGGGCATTTCCCCACTAATTATTTCCTAATGGCTGTTGGACATTCAAAACGGTTTTGATCAGGTGAATAAGTCAATACGCTTTCCCATTGTGATGGAAGTAGACTGCTCATAATAACAATAGAATAGTTAAAGCAGCCGCAGCTGCAGCAGCAGCAATAGCTTCTGTTCAAAAGAAGAACAGAAAGAAATTGACTGTTCCCAGCCTCATCTGCCCAGGTGAGATCAGGAGTGTGGATGAGTAGAACTTTCCTGTTTGCCTGTCCCTTAAACTAGCATTTAATTCTGAGAATAGACATTTTATTATTTCTCACTTACTAGAACATGGCAAAGGTGTCTGATACTTGGGCCCTCCTCTTCTCAACCTTACTAGCCCTGAATATTTCCTTAAAAAATACTCTCTTTGAGGGCTCTGAAGTCTTTCCCTTCTCACGTCTCTGAGTCCTCGCTCCATTAGGTGGGAATTTTCCGCCTAGAAATATAAATGGTGGGGGTGCTCTGATGGCTTTCTGGAGTCTGGGAGGCCCTTGTCAGCAGTGAGGGATATACAGAGGGTGCCTAGAAAATGTATACACATTTTAAGAAAGAAGAAATAGCGTGTTAAAATAGCAGTGCTCAATATATACTGATAACACTTGGCATCTGGTGTCTTGTCTCTCTTGTAATGGCAGGAGTCAAACATGTCTTGAGTATCACAATTTTAACACAGGTTTTTCCTTTCTTAAATGTGTAAACATTTTTTTGGCACCCCTCCGTATGAGGCGGGGCTTTACCTGTCTGTCCAGCTTTCTCCGGCTCCATTCTGTTACCAGTTTAAGCAAGGAAAATGCGGACAATACAGTCTGTTCAGCAGGTGACCTGAGGACAGATTTGTGGTAACTTTTCAATGTTTTCCTTTTGTTTCTACTACTCCATTCCTCTCCATCCTCCGCCCCCAGATAAGCAACCCTAGAGATGCTTTTCCAAAGTGCCCAGTGCATTCCCTAGAATTTGCAAGTTACTTCTCTGCAGGTGTGTGTGTGTGGGTGTATGTTTGTACAGGGCTGTTCTGAGAGCCACACCACTCACTAGGCAGTCTGAACTGTGGACTTTTGAAACTTCTGTCTCCAGCAGAGCTTTATTTCTTTACAGCCACCTCGTTGTGGGGCAAGCAGCCAGAGAACAGCTTATGGGGGAGGTGGCTGTACTTTGCCTTCTTCAGTTTGGTGAACACTAGCTTGTCTAGTCTAGCTTGTTAATTCTACAGGGGCTCTTTTTTGCCATTAATAGCTTTTTTGCTTATCATAGTCTCTTAATTCACATCCAATAATGTGATTGTTTCCCAAAGGACAAGTAACAATAATGTTACCTTAAAAGTTAAAAGAAGGGCTGTAGGTTTGGCTGGCTGTAGGCAATCATTGGTCAGGTAAATGTGGCCTTTAGTGCACTACCTGGGCCTACTTCGGCCCACCACACAAACAGTCCTACAGACTGCAGAGATATAGATAAGAGCCAGTAAGCTCCTAGCTGAGTAGTGATTGCAGGCCGTGGTCATAGGCCACGTGTAAAAATGCCCCTGGAACTGCTTCTCCATAAAGTCTCTGCTGATTGATTTTCTCAACCTCTCCATTTTCTGGACGTGTCTTCAGCACTACGTGGGGGTATGTCTGTACTACACATTGTGTCTGCAAATGTATTCTGAACTGAAAGCTTAATTTTCCTTTGCCAGCAAACAATCACTGCTCTCTCCAGATTGCCCTACCAGTATGCCTCAACTGTCAATGATTTAAGTGATGGTGGTTTGATTTCACAGTACTGATTTACTCAGCTTTGTGGGTGTCTATTTTTTTTTCCTAGACAAACAAGACTTCCTCTGCTTTCCCGTTCCCATGGTCTGGAGTTGGGCATCCAGCCCACCTTTAGTAGCTGACTACTGAATGGTGTTATGCCTCTAAGATGCTGTGTGTAGCCAACGGGCATTTTCTTTTGAGGGCTTGATTCTTAGTGAAAATCTGGTTTAGGGTTAGGAAACTGAGGGTTAGTAGTTATGCACTAATAAAGGAGAGGGCCAAAAGAGGCAGGAGAAGCTCAGTGTGCTTGGTAAACCTCAGGGTAATAGCAAGTTGCAGCAAATGACCGGGGTTCCACCCCTACCTGTGCTGTTGATGAGCTGTGATGCCTGATGGATTTGTTTTCTCTTTAAGCCCCTCAGTTGCTCATTTGGGAACAGGGATAACATCCTTCTTTATCAAATAGTGTGGTTATAAGCGCAAAGCAGGTGAAATGAAACCAATGAAAATATATCATGAAATGTCACATAGGCCACAAGCACGGGGGTTGTCACCTTGACCTTCATTGGAATACTCAGTCCCATTATTCTCAGACTCTTAACATGTACTCAGAGAAACACTTTGTAGTTCAAACAAGAACTTGAAAAAGTTTCAAGGTGATTTCCAGCCACAGTTTTCCCTATTCTCCTTCACTAACATCTATTCTTTTCCATCTCTAAAAAAGTGAAAGCCACATCAACCCATTTGTTTTCTCAGATGAAGGTAAACTGTGTGCCAGTGTGATGAAGTGTAGTTGATTCCTATTATTTAAGGTAGCTGTGTTTTATGAATGCACCACCAAAACTAAATTAGCAAACAACAAACCATTGCTTTTAGGGGCAGTACAGAGTTAGGCTCCTAAACCTCTTGGTCACAGCATTTTCATCAAACAATCAATATATTACCCTGCTTTATGTGCGTTTTGTTAGACACCTTGTCTAAAATATATTGTTGGTTCATTAACATTGAACTCATGGCCAGTAGCACTACAACTCCTTTGTAAATGAAGCTTACCTAACATGTGTATTTACTTGGTAAGGAGCATTGCAGCCTTTTTGTGCTTGAGGGCACTAGACTGGGAGTCCACTTGCTCAAGGCTTCTTGGGAGTAGCTCTGGGTCAAGGTCCTCAAATTTGGCTTAAAACAAACCTCTTTAAACAACAAAAAAAAGACTCCTGCACCAGGTGGGCACAAAGCTGCTTGCTAGAGCTGTGCACATCCCATGGGTGGTGGCAGAGGAGTTCCCTGCTCCAGGTACCCACACCAGGTTGGCCCAGAACTGCGCTCCTGGCATCCCTGGCCAGCAGCCTGAGACCTACGTTAGGATGGTCAGATGAGAAGGAACCACACTAGAATGGCGGTACCCAGAGACGAAGAGCAGTGACCACAGCAGCGGGAACAACAAGGTTCACACCCCTGAGGCTCTTCCAGACAGACACGCTCTGCCTCTCTGGGCAACCAGAGGAAACTGGCATCTTTTCTGGTGGCAGTCACTGACTAAATGGTTCTGGTATGGACTCCAAATGGTGTAAATTCAGCATGGGGCAGAATCAGCAGAAAAACTTTGGTAACTTGAAAAGCCAAAGTAGATCAACTCCCGTAAGGAAGAATGGGCAGATGCAATTGAAGACCCCATCTATAAACAGATGACTGAGATGTCAGAAATCGAGTTCAGAATTTGCATAGCAAATAATATTAACAGAATGGAAAAAATGAATTAGAATTTAAAGAAAATATTCAAAAAGATGTCTCAAGAATTCAATGATTCAAAGATAAAATGACCAAAGATTTTGAAACATTGAGGCAAGAGTTTGCAACCCTCAAAGATTTGAAAAATACAGTAGAATCCCTCAGTAACAGAATGGAGCAGGCAGAAGAAAGGATTTCAGACATTGAAGACAAAACTTTTAAACTATCCAAAGCACTCAAAGATAAAGAGAAATGGAGAGCAAAAATGGATCCGTCTCTCAAAGAGCTCTGGAATAATTTGAAGAAAACTAATATTTGCCTTATAGGAATCCCTGAAGGCGACAGACTTGCTTCACAAAACACAGCAACTCTTCTTCATGAAATTATGAAAGAGAACTTTCCATACATGCCAAGAGATTCCAAACTTCAGATAGCAGACAGTTTCAGAACCCCAGCATGACTCAACCCAAATAAGACATCCCCAGGCACATCATAATTAACTTCACTAAAGTTAATATGAAAGAGAAAATTTTGAAAGCAGCTAGACGTAAGAAAACCATAACCTACGAGGGGAAGAATATTAGAATGACAGCAGATCTCTCTGCTGAAACCTTTCAGGCTAGAAGAGGGTGGTCATCAACTTTTAATCTCCTAAAACAAAATAACTTTCAACCCAGGATCCTGTATCCAGCTAAACTGAGTTTCATTTATGATGGAGAAATTAAATGCTATAATGACATTAACATGTTGAAGAAATTTGCAATAAATAAACCAGCTCTCCAGGATGTCCTCAGACCTATCCTCCACAATGACCAGTGCAATCCTCTACCACCAAAGTAAACTCACTCAGAAACTTTTGATCAAATTCCAACTTCCACAGTGGTGAAAGGATTAAAAATGCCCACTGGACTTTTAAAAAACTC
>CAUYQV010159300.1:0-14981 GCA_963574575.1 Galagoides demidoff | reverse complement strand
CTGGGTAGAGTGCCATGGCATCACAGCTCATAGCAACCTCCAACTCCTGGGCTCAAGCGAGTCTCCTGCCTCCGCCTCCCAAGTAGCTGGGACCACAGGTGCCCGCCACAACGCCCCGCCATTTTTTGGTTGCAGCCATCATTGTTGTTTTGGCGGGCAGGCTGGGGATTCGAACCCGCCACCTTAGGTGTACGTGGCTGGCACCTTAGCCGATTGAGCCACAGGGAGTAGGGAGTTTACATTAGCCTTTTCATTTCCAAATGGAGTTACATTAACCTTTTCAGCAGCCCAATATTCCCTTCCCATTCTCCCACTGTTCCCTAGCTTGTCATGCATTCTTTCCAAAAATCGGGACTTTTTTAAAAGGCCACGGGTCGCAGGACAAGTTGTTAAAAATCTGGACTGTCCTGCCAAAAGCGGGACGTCTGGTCACCTTGCCAGGAGGCCCAGGGGAGGAGCTGTGTCCCATCTGCTGAATGTAACAAGAGTAAAGTGCAGTTCAGAGGATCTTTACCTCTGTAGGTTTTCTGTTTGGTTCTGATGACTCTCTCATTGTCAGTAGTTTCATTGTGACTACTTGAATGATTTGCATATGAAAATCTGGAAAGGGATCAATTTTGTTGTGTGCATAAAAGAAAAGGCACTCATATTTGGCTCATGGCTGAGCTCCAGGGCATGGTCTTTAGCACCATGTGACAGTCATAGAAAAAAGGCCCTTCAGCCTCTCCCAACCAGCTGTGTGTTGGGAGGCCAATAGGGCTTGTATGGGACAGAGTCAAGTCACCCAAGGGTCAGAGTATCTTTGTTGCAAAGAAAGGCAAGGGAAGGCTAGTCTGGGAAGGCTGGAAGAGGGCAGCTGTCAGAGCTGGTCCACCCATGACTAGCTGCTGGTAAAGGGATGGTCATGGCTGGGACAGGTACTGCAGAAGCTAGTGATGGCCACATTGTGGCCTGTGTCACACCAAGAATCCTTGTGTCTCCTGAGCTCCCTTTTGGAAAGAAGGCACACTGAATTTGGCCTAAATTCTTTACCCTACTATCTCCCAGAGGGTCTAATTTTACAATTTGCTGATGAAGCTTTTGACAGAGTCTCAAAATCAGTTTTCTATCCAAGAGCAGGGAAGTGGCAGCAGGGGGCTCCCAATTCTTTCTGCTCCTGCCTTCAGGTGATGTTCCTGAGGCCAAACCCTTTCAGGAGGTTGCCAGAGAACCTGGCTGCCTGGCCCAGACCTGGAATGGTCCCTTTGGCCAGCTTCCCACTCCTGGGTGCCTTATGTACTGGGATTCCACTTCCCAGATTGCTGGGCTCTTAGGGGTTAACAGAAAGGGCACCACACCTACCTCTTTTTTCTCACTCCTAATGTCGCCCTTAGTCCATCACAGTGGCCTCTCTCCTCCTTGCTTCCATTCCCCACTCTCAGCTGGAGTGGCCCTTCTATGATGTGCTTCAGTAGCTTTGCCCTCAGCATAAAGTGTTAGGTCACTGCCTTCGTTATTAAGTCTCAGTGCACTGAGCCCTTCACAAGCTGGCCCAGCCATCTCTCTAACCTTCACAGAGCCAGATACCCTCCAGACCTTGTCACCTATCACCAGTCAGGGGGCCTCTAAACCTCAAGAATCAGGCCCTGATCTAAAGGATCTAAATCCAGGACTGACACTTGGGTTTTATATTGGTGGAATAAATAACAATCCTTTATTCCAGTTATACCAGCATGCTCACGGTTTGCAGAAGGCTGAGCTGTGCTGCCCTCCACTTCTGGGCTCCTCAGCTCGGCGTGTCCTCATGCATTTTTACCCATGAAGCTCATACTTCACAGTGCTTCTTTACTGATGACTTTGTGGATACCAGCAAAGTGTGCATGTACTTTTCTGTCCTCATCATCAACTGTTGCCCCCTTGAGGGCAAAGAACAAGTCTTTATGTGCTTAGCATAGCACCTGGCATGTAGTAAGATCTCAATAAATTCCTGAAAGGGTGAATGAGTGAATGGCAGGCAGTTGTAGGTAAATGTCCTTTAATGCTCTCATTTTGAAAAAGGGCTTATATCAAGTGTCCATTTTTTCTTAGGTGAGACTCGAGCACCTCTATTCTGCATGCAGGAATGAAATGTGCTAGCAAGGCATATTGGAAGATAGCTCTCAGGGTGTGGTCACAACGTCATATGGAGGGACACCAGCAGAGCTGTTCATCTCACTCTTGGTTGCCTGAACTGGAAGGGCAATCCCTTACTGCTCCGCAGAGCTGTGAGGTCTCCCAGGTTCCCCAGGCAGCATTTAGGCTCCTATGGCTGACACTGAAGACAGATGGCAGACACTGAGGGAGGTGGAGCTTGAAGACAAAGAGGGAAGAGAGAAAAGCCTCTCTTGTTTATTCTGAAAAAAATCAACATCTGTACATTTTTTTTTTTTTTGAGACAGTCACCCTCAGTAGAGTGCTGTGCTGTCATAGCTCACAGCAACTTCCAACTCCTGGGCTTAAGCGATTCTCTTGCCTCAGCCTCCCAAGTAGCTGGAACTACAGGGGCCTGCCACAACACCCAGCTAACATCTGTACATTTTTCTAAATTAAAATAAAACGGTTTTGGTTATAAGGCCAGAAGCCCAGGAGATTTGGTCTTTTATCTCAGTAGCTCCTGCCAATCACTTTGTAACCAAGTTCCCCAAGTGAAAGAATGACCTCAATCAAGAACCCTGCTGGTCACCCCTACCTGCCCTGTGGGTGAGGAAGGGCTAAACTCAGGCAAGTTGCTCCCAACGGAAGCCAAGGAAGCTTCTTTCTCATTGTCCCCAGGTTCTCAAAGAGTGGTCCCAGACCAACAGCATCAGCATCACAGTTAGAAATGCATATTCACAGGCTCTACTTTACCTCCTGAAGCAGAGACTCTTGGGTGGGGCCCAGGACGCTGCACTGTAGAATGTTCCTGTGCTCATTCAAGTTTGGGAAACATTGTTTTCGTCAACCATTGAGTAAACTCTTTGGAAATGGAGCTGGGAGCTAGGCAGTGGCTTCCAAACCTGGAGAAGTCACAGTGGGAAGTGAGGAGAGAGTGGAACGAAGGGTCTTCCCTGGGCCTTTTCTCTCTCTGCTCTCTCCTCATGTTAAGCCACACTCATGGTTCTAGTTCTCACCTGGAGAGAATCTCTCATCTCTGATTTCTGCCCTTACCTCTTCCTTGAGATTTCTTTCCACCCTTCTAACCACTTAAATCTGCAGAGCCTACAAATGCTTCAAATCGGAAGCATCTAAAACAAAACTCACCATCTTCTCCCACTTTTAGTGACATAACCTCCTTTGTTCATGATTCACCCCCTCTTATAATTATCCACCAAGGGCTGCCACAGCCAGGCCCTGAGCTAGAAGAGTCCCTATTTTCCGTGTTATCACTAATTCTCTCACACACATTCAGAGGCTGTGGTTATTTTCTCTTCTGCCTCTTCCACGAGCTTCTATCATACTGTTTTTCATATAATCTTTTGCTTTTGTCCTTTGTTCTCCAGGACCCCCACCTCTACTCCAGTCAAGATACTCTTCACCCTGTTCAAATTTAAGAAATACTTACTAGGTGCCTAGAATTTTGAATACCCTGTGTCAGGAACCCCTGGGACAAAAGGGAGAATTAACACAGGCTGTGCTCTACAGGAATTTCATTCCTGCATCACTGCAGCAATCTTCCTCCAACAAGCCTTCTCCTCTCTAATTTAATTTACCATTCCCACATTATCCTCCCTAAAATACTGAGAATTTCGCTCTCCTGTTCATAAGTTTTATATGACACATCTCCATGTTGCATAGAGGATAAGTCCAAATTCCTTAGCTCCACATGCAGACCTTCCTTGACCTGGACGGTCCTCTCCAAGCTGCCTTTCCAGTACTCCCCACACTGTCCCTGAGTCTTGGGGGCCTTCCGTGTCAGGGCTTCGGCCTCCCCCCCACCCTGCCGTCCTACCTGCGCCCACCTGGCCCAAGCCGCCCCGCGTCTGCCATTCACTGTTTGCAATGGTTTTATTCTCCCTTGTTTGGTGCTTGACACACATTGGTCTTTAACGTCAGTTACCATTTTATATGTATTCATGACTCCAAATCAAACTGCAGGGGCACGGCTCTCACTCCTGCCCTCGGGTCTCCCTCGCACCCAGTGGCATTCCTTCACCCTCACGCTCCCGCTCTAGGCCATCATCACTGTATTTACCCAGAGGACAGTTGTAACCACCCAAATTGGGCAGCTGACTTCTTGCTCAAGTCACAGTCTGGTTCAGACTAGGGGTTGGTGTCTGCTGTCTGGGTCAGCTCCTGGGCCCCAGCAGCCTCAAGCAGAGCCAGGAAGGAGGAGGCGGTGGTACCAGAGAGGCCCGGGCCAGAGGTGGTGTCACTGGGCCCTCTAGTTCCATTGGCTGGCAGGTGTCACGTGATTCACCCAGGTGCTCACGTGCAGGAGGTGCGTGCAGATAAAGGAGGATGTGCTGGGCCTTGGCATTTGCTGACACTTGCCAACGTTATTTTGGGGGTAATTTTCTGAAGACCAAACATGGGATAATTTTACTGCTTATAATATACATGTGGGCTGTGGCAGCCTGAGGGGGTACCCTTATGTGTGTCCTGGGAGCAATGACAGAAAGTTCTTGCCAGGAGCAGTGACTCATGCCTGTAGTTCCAGCCCTCTGGGAGGCCGGCAGGCATTGGATTGCTTGAGCTCAGGAGATGAGCCCAGCCTGAGCAAGAGTGAGACCCTGTCTCTATTAAAAGTAGAAAAACTAGCTGGGCATTGTGGCAGATGCCTGTAGTCCCAGCTACTCGGGAGGCTGAGGCAAGAGGATTGCTCAAGTCCAGGAGTTTGAGGTTGCTGTGAGTTTTGATGCCACGGTACCCTACCCAGGGGGATAGAGAGAGTCTCTATCTCAACAACAACAAAAAAGGGAAGGAAAGGAGGAAGGAAGGAGCGTTGGAGGGCCTTCAGGTAGCCACGTGTGCCCTTGAGAGAGGGAGGAAGAAAGGAAGCTCTCCTGGTGGCCATGGGTGCCCTTAGTTAGCGACCCCGACCCCCAACCTCTGCCTTGTGATCCCCCTGTGCTGTGCAGAGGTGCTTACCTTGGCCTGGGTGGCAGCTGCTTTCTGCAACGCCCAGGCTCTTCCCCTCCTCCAAGCATTGGCTGGATTTGCTCCCCAACATTTCTAGGGCAGCTGTTTGAAACTTTAAACTTAACTGATGGTACACATTATTTTGCACAAGTAAAATGCAAATGTATGTGAACAATATATTTTTTAAAAATATATACTTAACTATTTTGGAAAATTTGGAGTAAATTGACTACAAAACAATTGCATAATTAGATATTTGTGAGACAACTGTTGAGAAAAGAGGTGGGAGGTCTGTAAAGATGTAAAGGACTCTGTGCTCTGATTGCCTCAAGATGTCTTTGGGTTCTAACTGCACTTTGAAGGAGCCCAACCTGGAAATCAAATTTGATGCATTGCACATGTGTAGACTTCACCCAATCACTCCTCTTTCTTTAAAACAAATACTTTAGCAAAACATTATTTTTGCCCTTTCCTGTAACCCTTGCCAGGCACCAATGGCTGGCATGGGGATCCAGGCACTTGGTCTGCACCCCTTCCCCCAGGCCAGAATGTGGTGCTGATGAGCAACTGCTAAGAAGTACGCAAGAGAAAAATTCCATGTAATGTCTTTGGTTAAACCTGGTTAATTTCAGTGGGGGATTTTTGTTATAAGAGACCTTAAAAATGATAACCTTTTTTCCTTCTACTGCTAAGCACACTCTGGGCTTGTTGAAAGTAATTTGGACATTATAGACTAACATAAAAAAGAAATCAAAGTTAATCATCTTACCACCCAAGACCACCACTAACATCTTGATAATATCTATTTCAATCTTTTCTCTCTGCACTGTTTGGTTTCATAATTGGGATCACCATTGGGATATATATATGAAGTAGAGTCTTAGTTGCCCTTGGTAGAGTGTCGTAGTGTCATAGGTCACAACAACCTCAAACTCTTGGGCTCAAGCAATCCTCTTGCCTCAGCCCCCTGAGTGGCTGGGACTGCAGGCATCTGCCACAATGCCCAGCTATTTTTTTCTATTTTTAGCAGAGATGGGGGATCTCACTCTTGCTCAGGCTGGTCTTGACCTCAAGCAATTCCTTTACCTGGGCTTCCCAGAGTGCTAGGATTATAGGCAGGTGCCACCCCACCTGGATGCCTAATCTATATTTTGAGTACTTCCCATATCATATGTGTCTGTTGGAAACATAATTTTAATGGCTACCTGATGTTCTATCACCTGGATGTATTATAATGTATTTAACAATTATTCTAAGTTTGGACATTACAAATTGAATACTGCCATTTACAAAAAACTTAAACATATATATTTACATGGTGCGCTTTGTTATTTGATTCCTTAGGGTGTCATATGAAGTCATCCATCCCCTTCCCTCTTCCTTGTGATCCTTTGAGGGAACTACTATCTTCTCTTTTAGCTGATTGTTTTGATTACAACATTTAATGACATGCTTACATTGATACATCTTGAATCTTCAGTTTTGGGTACTAACTACTGGCTTCCTCCAGGGAGGATGAGCATTTAGCCCTCTCTCATCCCCCTCACCCCATCCCACCCTGCCATTCAGTTCCCACACATGCCTTCTGTCCCTGTATTCTCCCAAGATCAGCTGTCTTGTAACTCTGACAAGGTCAGTGTTCAGCATTTATGTTATCAAGCGTATGTGTCTCAGTCAGCTTGGGCTGCTGTAACAAAGTGTTGCAGACTGAGTGACTTGGTACTTATAGCTCTGGAGTCTAGGAAATCCCAGGTCAAGATGGTGGCTGATTCAGTTCCTGGGGAGGGCCTGCTCTCTGGCTTACACATGGCCACCTTCTTGTTTGTCTTCATGTTGGGGGAGAGAGGGAGCTCTGGTGTCTCTTCCCTTATGGCTTCATGTAAACTTAATCATCCCTGAAGGCCCAGCCCCTTAATTCCATCCTACTGGAGGTTGGGGCTTCAATATATGAATTTAGGAGGGGGGACACAAACATTCAATCCATAATTCCATGTAAGCTAGGTTCACTGCTAAGATACACGGCATGCTATGATTATATTTCCCTTCTTCCATATCTTTTTGTTTCCATAGAGTTAAAAATCACCCAGGATTCTGAGGACCCAGAGGAGGAACACCGATGCCAAGCTACCACAGATGAGCTGAGGCCAGGCTGCTGCTGCAGGTTGCTGTGCGTGCACATCAGGAGCTCCTGGCCCCTGTACACACCTTCCCACCTTACAGGAACATGCTGTGTTACCTTGACCTTCTCAGTCCCACAAGAACCCTTCAGGGTGCAGGTACTGGAAGGCTGGTTGTGCTCTGCGCCCAGTGCACTGTTTCATCCTGGAAACGCCTTTCATTACCCAGGTGAGTCCTTTTGTCTTTTTTCTTTTAACTTAGATCCTCTGGTTTCTGGCCCCCATGGCTTTCCCTTTACTGCAGTGGTTCTCAACCTTCCTAATACTGCAACCCTTTAACACAGTTCCCCAGGGTCACTACAACATGAGGAACTGTGTTAAAGGGTCATGGCATTAGGAAGGTTGAGAACCACTGCTTTACTGGGTTATGGTCTTTTTTCTGTTGAGTACGTGTTCAGGAATGGTTAGTGAGCAACAGGAATCCACAGGCAATAGATGTTTGACAGTGTCTTCATTCCATCCTCTTTTTAATTTGTAGTTTGGATAGGTGTAATATTCAGGGTTAGAAGTCATGTTCCAGAATTCAGTGTTGATGTTGGGAAGTGCAAAACCATTTTGATTCCTGGTCTTTGTATGTGATCTGTTTTCTTTTCCTTCATTCTCCCCTTCGCAAGGATCTTTGTCTCCCAAAGTTTGAAATGTTGTGATGATGTACCCCAGTGTTGTTCTACTTTCTCCCACTAGGCCCCAGTTTCATTGCCAGGTTCCTCTGCTTCATTTGCCCTATCTGTCTTTATGGAACCCCTCTTGTATGAATATTGGAGCTCTGCGGCTTGATCTTCTAATTTTTTCCTCTTTCCTCTGCTATTTTCTATTTCTGTTTGGTTTTTCTTGACCCCTCTCTTGCTTACTGTGAAATTTCCTCAGCTTCACTTCAAAATCCACCTGTCGAGTCTTTAATTTCTGCTATCATTTCTTACCTTCCCAAACCTTTTTAGTACTCCAGTCATTCCTTCAAAAGAGTGTGTGATTTTCCTTTTTTCTCTTAAATGCAATGTCTTCTCTTATTTTCCTCAGGATACTTAAACCAGTGTCTTTTCAAGTCACTTTCTTCTACTTTTTTTTTTTTAATTTGTCTGTTTTTGTCTCTCTGTTGCATATTTGAAGCTTAATTTAAGTGTCTGGTTATCTTTGATCATCAGTTCATATTTAGGAGTGGAAGATTAAAGATCTCTTTGAAATTTGCTGACTTCAAGTTCTATTTTATCTTAACACAGCAGGGCTGCTGCTCCTGCTTTGGGAACTCACATGGTTGATATCCTCAGGGTCTTTCTGGTGGGCTGACCATTTTGCCCCAGAAGGATCTCCCAGGCTCCTTTCTGCAGACTAGAGCTTAATTGCTAGGGAGAAAGGGCTGGGGCACCAACACTTTGGTCTGTGTACCAACATTCCCAATCTCCCCATCTCCTGATAGTGCTCCTGTCCTCAGGGGTACCTGGCATCTCTCGGGCCAGGTACCTCCACAGAACTGGCCTTGAGTCTCCTTCCCCCACTCCTGCCCTTGCCTCACCCCTATAGGACTAAAACAGTCACACCCAAACTCTGTAGCCCCATGATTTAATAATTAAAAAATGACAATAGTCACTGCTGTGTCTGTTGTCCTAAGTAGCCACCTTCCAGATCATTCTGAGTCCTGCAGTATAGGTTGAGCTGTGCTGGTTCCCTGGGTGTGCAGCAGTGACGGCCTGGTCTGCTCTGTCACAGCCACACTCTATACTATCCTCTTTGCTCCCATTTTCTCTGTACTTGTGGGTTGATGCCTTTCTGAAAGTCCCTTTTCTGCCCATTTTGGTGATGTTTGGGAGAGATAAAGGTGTGTGTTCAAGTCACATTTTTAACAGTCCCACACACCTTTTCCTGGGATTCAGAATCTTCCTTCTCCGGTTCTTGGTAACATGAGCTGTCAAGGAGTGGACTGTGCTCCAAGAGGCTTTGGTTGGCCCAGGAGGAGGCCAACCACTTTCTGCCTTAATATATATGGAGGCAACCCCTGTCTTCCTCCTCTTTCTTGTAAAAAAATTTTTTTTTAACTTCCTTTATACAGAGGAACTTTGTATTCTTAGAAGAAGTTTCCCTGCTCACAGCAGGCATGGAAGAGCTGGTGTGGCTGTATCTGCCCAATGCCTTCCAGGCTCATTTTGCACAAGTCCAGCCAAGGGGCCCAGCAATGACACACTGGCTTAGTCCTCAGGCTGCTTCACGCAGTTTCTTTGCCTCTAGGCAATTGGTTTCTCTAAGGCCTTGGATGAGAACCACTCAGTCAGGACATCTACTTCCTTCTCTGCTTGCTATGCTTGCAGGAGTGTCCAACTTGTGGCCCACAGGCTGCATGCAGATTATTAGAGACCTGTTTTGCTTATCTGTGGTGTTGGATATTGAGAAAATTATGCACAGACCTTTTTCTGCTCATCTGCTTTTCATTAGTGTTCATGTATTTAATATATAGCCCATGACAATTCATTCTTCCCATGTGCTGCAGAAAAGAAAAGAGGTTGGACACCCCTGTGGGGTAGCCTGTGCAAAGATGTCTTATTAGTCATCTAGTTAGTGGTCCAAAAGTGAGGTCAAATTCATAGCAGGTTTTTACCAAAATACGTTTTTATCATCAGCACAGGAAGTGCTTACCTTACATGTAAAATGATGGTTGACTCTAGAGGTACACCTGACCACCACAAGTTGCTCACAGAGGTATCAGTCAGGGCACACAGACTTTAGATGATTAAGTGATATACAAATGCATCGGTAGAGAAGCAGACGGTGTGTGCTCTGACAGCCTGCCCCGATGTCGACTGAAACATGTCTGTACTGCAGAGTGCAGGACGATTGCTTTTACAATTGCTTTCTGACTGTTCTTTTTCTTAATTATTATTAAATTGTAAACACATAGATCATGTATACATATTAATGCATTTATGGTATACAGTGTGCTGACTTCATATAGAATTAGGAATGCTTACATCACACTGGTTAATATATACCTCATCTTGTTTACTCAATTATTATGTTAAGACATTTATACTCTATACTAATAGATCTGACATGTACCTTTGCATTATGCACCATAGTTGTGATCCCACCATTCACCCTCCCTTAAGCTGACCTCCCCCTTCCCTCCCATCCCTCCTTCTGCCTCCTTCATCTTGGGCCACAGTTGTGATCTATTCCTTATATGAAAGTGTGAGTGATTGTAAATTGGTTTCATAATAGTACTGAGTACATTGGATATTTTTTCTTCCATTCTTGAGATATTTTACTAAGTAGGATATGTTCCAGCTTCATCCATGTAAACATAAAATAGGTAAAGTCTCCATCTTTTTAAAGGCTGCATAATATTCCATGGTATACATATACCACAATTTATTAATCCATTCATGGGTAGATGGGCACTTGGGCTTCTTCCATGACTTGGCTACTATGAATTGAGCTGCAATGAACAATCTGGTGCAAATACCTTTGTTATAAAGTGATTTTTGGTCTTTTGGATATACACCTAGTAGAGGTATTGCAGGGTCAAATGGCAAGTCTACTTTTAGATCCCTGAGTATTCTCCATACTTCTTTCCAAAAGGGATGTGTTGGCTTACACACCCACCAGCAGCGCAGAAGTTTTCCTTTTTCTCCACATCCATGCCAAAATCTATAGTTTTGGGATTTTGTTATGTGAGCCACTCTTATGGGAGTTAGATGATATCTCAAAGTGGTTTTGATTTGCATTTCTCTTATGATTAAAGATGATGAGCATTTTTTCATGTGTCTGTAGGCCATGTGCCTATCTTCTGCAGAGAAGCTTCTGTTCAAGTCCCTTGCCCATGATGAAATGGGATTACTTGTTCTTTTCTTATTAATAAGTTTGAATTCTCTGTGGATTCTGGTTATCAGACCTTTGTCAGACGCATAACCTGCAAATATCCTCTCCCATTCTGAGGGCTGTCTGCTTGCTTTACTTATTGTGTTCTTAGCTGTGTAGAAGCTTTTTAGTTTGATTGGATCCCAGTAATGTATTTTTGGTGTTGCTTCAATTGCTGAGGGAGGGGGGGTCTTCCTCATAAAGTATTCTCCCAGGCCAATTTCTTCAAGGGTTTCTCCTATATTCTCTCCAAGAATATCTATAGTCTCATGTTTTAAGTTTAAATCTTTTATCCAATGAGAGTCAATTTTTGTTAATGGTGAAAGGTGTGGGTCCAATTTTAGTCTTCTACAACTCACCAGCCAATTCTCCCCTCACCATTTGTTAAATAGGGAATCTTTTCCCCATTTTATATTTTTGATGGGTTTATCAAAGATCAAATGATGATAAGTGTCTGGGTTCATCTCTTGGTTCTCAATTCTGTTCTATACATCTACCTCTTTATTTTTGTGCCAGTACCATGCTGTTTTGATCACTATAGATTTGTAGTATATTTTGAAGTCTGGTGGCATGATTCCTCCTGATGTGTTTTTATTTCTGAGTAATGTCTAGGCTATTCAAGGTTTTTTCTGGTTCCATATAAAATGAAGTAATATTTTTTCCAGATCTTTAAAGTATGACAGTGGTGCTTTGATAGGGATTGCAATAAATTTGTAAATTGCTTTGGGTAATATGGACATTTACCAATGTTGATTTTTCATAGTCATGAGCATGGTATGTTTTTCCATTTGTTAACATCTTCAGCTATTTCTTTCTTTCTTTTTTTTTTATTATTGGGGATTCATTGAGGGTACAAGAAACCAGGTTACACTGATTGTATTTGTTAGGTAAAGTCCCTCATACAGTCATGTCTTGCCCCCAAAAGGTGTGGCACACACCAGGACACCGACCCCCTCCCTCCTACCCTCTCTCTGTTCTTCCTTTCCCCACCCCTCCCTCCTTTCATCTTCAGCTATTTCTTTTCTCAGAGTTTCATAATTCTCTTTCTAGAGATCTTTCACGTCTTTTCTTAGGTAAATTCCCAAATATTTCATCTTCTTTGGCACAACTGTAAAGGGAATAGAGTCCTTGACTGTTTTTTTCAGTTTGACTATTATTGGGATATATAAAAGCTACTAATTTGTGAGTATTGATTTTGTATCTTGAGATGCTACTATATTTCTTAATCACTTCTAAGAGTTTTGTGGTTGAGTCCTTGGGGTTTTCCAGGTATAAAATCATATTGTCTGTGAAGAGTGAAAGTTTGATCTCCTCTGACCTTATTTGTATACCCTTGATTGCTTTCTCCTGCTTGATTGTGATGGTTAAGACTTCCATTACAATGTTAAAAAGCAGTGGAGACAATGGGCAACCTTGGCTGGTTCCTGATCTGAGTAGAAATGTTTTCAATTTTACGTATAGAAGAAAAGTCCTTTCTATACGTATTTTCTTAAGTGATCTGATGATGAAAGGATGCTGGATATTGTTATAAGCTTTTTCTGCATCTATTGAGAGAATCATATAGTCTTTGTTTTTTAGTTTGTTTATGTAATGTATTATATTTATAGATTTACATATATATATATATATTTTTTTTTTTTTTTTAGATTTACATATATTGAAACAATCCTGAGACCCTGGGATAAAACCCACTGGGTCATGGTGTATAATTCATTTGCTGTATTGCTGGATTCTGTTTGCTAGGATTTTATTGAATATTTTTGCATATATGTTTATTAAAGATATTGGTCTATAGTTTTCTTTTCTTGTTGGGTCTTTTCCTGGTTTGGGGATCGGGGTGATACTTGCTTCATGGAATATGTGGGGACATATTCCTTCTTTTTCGATGTTTTGGAAAAGGTTGAGTAATATAGGTACTAGTTCCTCTTTAAAGGTTTGGTAGAATTCTGATGTGAAGCCACCTGGTCCCAGACTCTTCTTTTTTTGGGAGATTTCATATAGTTGATTCTATTTCAGTACTTGATATAGGTCTGTTCAGCATTTCCAATTCTTTCTGATTAAGTTTAGGAAGTTGGTGTGCTTCCAAGTATTAGTCAATTTCTTTCAGAATTTCATATTTCTGAGAATAAAGTATTTTGTAGTATCTATTAAGGAGTTTTTGAATTTTGAGGTGTCTGTTGTTATTTGTTATTTTGCCTTTGTCATTTCTGATTGATGATAATATGAACTTTAATTTTCTATTTTTGGTTAGGTTGGTCAAAGGTTTATCAATTTTGTTGAATTTTTCAAAATACCAATGTTTTGATTCATTGATCTTTTGAATAATTCTTTTGTTTTTTATTTCATTTGATTCTGCTCTAATTTTAGTTATTTCTTTTCTTCTGCTGGGTTTGGGGTTGGAATGTTCTTTCCTTTTCCAGTTGCTTAAGATATTCCATTAAATTATTGACTTCCTCTCTTTCTGTTCTCTTGAAGAAGGCTTGCAGTGCTATACATTTCCCTTTTAGGCCTGTCTTTGCAGTATGCCCCAGGTTCTGATAATTTGTGTCTTCATTATTGTTTTGTTCCAAAAATTTGGTAATTTCCTTCTTTATCTCATCTATGACCCAGCTATCATTCAGCATAAGGTTATTTAGTTTCCATGTTTTTGTATGCATATGCAGATACCTGTTATTGGTGAGTTCAACTTTTATTGCACGATGATCCAAGAAAATACAAGGAATAATTTGTATACTTTTAAATTTTCTGAGGTTAGACTTGTTACCTAAGATGTGATCAATTTTGGAGGATGTTCCAAGGGCTGATGAGAAGAATGTATATTCAGTTTTGTTAGGATGAAATGTTCTGTAGATGTCTGTTAAATTCAATTCTTGTATGGTGAAGTTTAAATCCAAAATTTCTTTGCTTAGTTTCTTATTGGAGGATCTATCCAACACTGCCAAAGGGGGATTAAAATCTCCAACTATTATGGTGCTGGAAGATATTAAATTGCTCATGTCTGTTAGGGTCTCCCTTATAAATTAAGGAACATTCTGGTTGGGCACATAAATGTTAATAATTGACATCTCAGCATGTTGAGTGTTCCCTTAACAAATATGAAGTTACCATCCTTGTTTTCCTGTACTTTTGTTGACTTAAAGCCTAGTGTATCTGCAAATAAAATCATCACCCCTGCTTTTTTCTGATTTCCATTTGTCTGGATTACAGATGTCCATCCCTTCACCCTGAGTCTATATTTATCTTTTAAGGTAAGATGAGATTCTTGTATGCAGCAGATATCTGGCCTGAGTTTTTGTATCCAGTCAGCCAACCTGTGCCTCTTAAGAGAACAGTTTAAGTCATTCACATTAATTGAGAGTATTGATAAGCCTGGTAATATTTTGGGTGTCAAGTTTTTTGAAAGTCCAGTGGACATTTTGACTCTTTTCACCACTGCGAAAATTGGGTTTTGGTCAAGAATTTCAGAGTGAGTTTACTTTGGTGGTAGAGCATTGTGCTGGTCATTATGGAGGACAGGTCTGAGGATATCCTGAAGAGTTGGTTAGGGCAAATTCCTTCAACATGTGTATGTCATTAAAGTATTTAATGTCTCTGTCATAAATGAAACTCAATTTAGCTGGATACAGGATCCTGGGCTGAAAGTTGTTTTGTTTTATGAGATTAAAGGTCAATAACCATCCTCTTCTGGCTTGATAAGAGATCTGCAATCATCTAATATTCTTCCCCTTTTTTTATAATCTTTTTTTTTTAATTAGATCATAATTGTGTACATTAATTCTATCATAGGATACAGTGTGTTGCTTCCATATGCAGTTTGGAAAACTCTCATCCAACTGGCTAACATAGCCATCATGTCTTTCTCATAATTGTTGTGTTAAGACA
>CAUYQV010159297.1:0-11085 GCA_963574575.1 Galagoides demidoff | reverse complement strand
TAGAGTGCCGTGGCATCACAGCTCACAGCAACCTCCAACTCCTGGGCTCAAGCAAGTCTCCTGCCTCTGCCTCCCAAGTAGCTGGGACCACAGGCGCCCGCCACAATGCCCAGCTATTTTTTGGTTGCAGCCGTCATTGTTGTTTGGCAGGCCCGGGCTGGATTCGAACCCACCACGTTAGGTGTATGTGGCTGGTGCCTTAGCCACTTGAGCCACAGGCGCTGAGCCCCTGATAGGGTTTCTATGAAGACTGAAAATATATTTAGAGCACTCAGAATGGTGCCCAGCATACCACCTTTCAATAAGTGTTAACTATATTCCCCTGCAAGCGTGCTCGAGTCTTTGGTTATCTTTTTTTCATTTTGTAATTTATCAGGAAATGAGCTCCCAGCCATGGTAATTTTTCATTCTGCTCTCAGAACCAGCTGGAATGAAGCAGAAAAGATGAACAAGTCACCCACTAATGACAAGGACTGTCACAGTGTCTATAAACCAAGAGTAGCCTTGGTTTTTGTTTTTTTTTAACCTTCTTTAACCTGGGAATTGCAAGCTATTTTTCATGTGTGCTGTGGGCAAGAGGGAAGGCTTGTATAATGTTGCCATTCATTTGTTATGAGTGGTAATGACAAGAACTTTTTGTCTCTTCCCTAAAATGTTTACAGAGTCTCAGATATGAATCAGCATGGGGAGACAGGTGACACAACCAGCCAATAAGTCACACTCATTCTATCAACAGTTAAAAATCTTGTCTTCGTCTTGACGCCTGTGGCTCAAGTGGCTAAGGCGCCAGCCACATATACCTAAGGTATGTGTTTGAATCCAGCCCGGGCCGCCAAACAACAATGACAGCTGCAACCAAAAAACAGCCAGGCGTTATGGCGGGCACCTGTGGTCCCAGCTACGTGGGAGGCTGAGGCAGGGACTTGCTTGAGCCCAGGAGTTGGAGGTTGCTGTGAGCTGAGATGCCATGGCACTCTACCCAGGGGAACAGCTTGAGGCTCTGTCTCAAAAAAAAAAAAAAACTTGTCTTCATGGAATCCTAAATTTGGAAAAGCACAATAGTTGGGTGACCTGGTGTCATCTTAAAAATATATGACTTCCCCTCATCAGGAGATAGAAGCAATTTGTTCAATCTGCCAGGTCAGTCCCCTTTCCACAAAGTTTTTCATGAGCACTAATAATAATAATAAATAATATATTGGTTAGTACCAAATGTCTGTAAAATATTACCATTTCCCAAACAATACGATGATTTCTAAGTAGGACCAATGGTGATGCTTCTTCTCCGAAGCTGTCCTAATTCTGAAAGCAATCACCTCCATTCACCTGGCAGATAGCAATCCTGTCGTGTCAGGGGCCCAAAGGCTTCTTTTTCTCAGAACTAGACAGAACACCCTGTCCTGACACCTGTTCTGGCATAAGCCCAGAAGTAGTTCCCTCCTACCAGTACTGTAATTCAATAATACCATCTAAGAGTTTCTATGCCAAGATCCTCCTCAGAATCCATTTCTATCTTTAATAATAAGAAAAATTACTGCCCACCCGTGGCAGATGTAATTGCCATCCCAACAGTCATTTCCCCTCTTTTTTTTGGCTAGTAAAAGTCTAATTTTATTTGAGACACTAATGTGCTCAGCCTGAGATGGACCAGGACTCGCCAGCCAGTCACAGCTGCCTCATTTCCTTTCAACAAGTGCCTTTCCAGAACCCTCAAGTCTGGTCAGGGAGATGCAGGGGAAATATGCTGAGTAGCAATGGGCAAGGTCAGACCCTGCTACTGGGAAACCTTGTTTCCACCCACCCTCCTTTTTTCTCACTCGGGATAGCTGGTGAGATACCTATGGCAGCCATGATGTAACCATGAGACCACAGACAGGAGGACTCGGAGCCAACACATGGAGGCTGGCAGAGTGGGGGAACTGCGTCCTCGACAGCATCACTAAGACGCTGTATGAAATGCCTGATACAGTCGCCTCCAACCTCCTTGTAATATGAATCAATGCTGCTGTGAAAAGCAGTACGGTGGTTCCTCAAAAAATTAAAATTACCACAGGATCCCAAATTTCTATTTCTGGGTATAGAGTCAGAAAAGCTGAAAGCCAGGACCTGAACAGTTATTTGTACACCCATATTTGTAGCAGCAATATCCCAACAGAGAAAAGGAGAAACCAGGGTTCAACAATGGCTGAATGAACAAGCAATATACACATACGATGGAATGGTATTCAGCCTGAAAGGAGAGGAAGAGACACATGCTAAATCACGGACTAACCTTCAAGTCATCACGCCAACTGAAGTAAGCCCTTCAGTTATAATTCCACTGACAGAAGGTACCCAGAGTAGTCAAAATCAGAGAAACAGAAGTAACTGGTGGTTGCCAGGAGCTTGGGTGAAAGTGGGAATAAGGAGTTATCGCTGCCAGATGTCGTACTTGGAGAGTGTAATCCCAGCTACCTGGGAGGCTAAGGTGGGAGTATTGTTAGAGGCCAGGAGTTCAAGACCAGTCTGGCCAATGAAGTAAGATCCCACCCCACCCCCCAAAATAAAGAAAATAAACAAATGCAGGAGTTATTGTTTAATGGGTACAGAGTTTCGGTTTTCCCACTGACCAACGTGCACACTTAGAAATAGTAAAAACGGTAAATTTTACATTGGGATATTTTGCTACAATAAGAAAACCCAAATAGTTACAAGGAAAATGTATTACAAAAATCTGGTTTGTGCCAACAAAGTCTCTTGACTCTTAAAAAGAAAACAACAAACTGGCCCCTGACATAATCTGGAAGGCAGAGCACATTCCTGTGGAGCCCACAGCTAGCCCCAGTTGAAGGCAAGAGGAGAAAGAAGAGGAGTCTGGAAATGTGGGGCCAAAGACTCTGACACCTCCAACAGCAGGAGGTGGGCGATGAGACTGAGGGTCTGCCTTCCCTCCCAAATCTGTGTTTCCAGAGAGCGGCCCTTAAATCCAGAGAGTGAACACGGAGGGTGAGAAAGAAAAGCCAGCAGGCAGGCTGAAGACCCACGCCTTGACGAGAACTTTGGGAGCAATTCCGGGCATGTGAACTGGCTGGAGTTGACAGATCAGAGGCAGCTGAGTTTCCGGGAGAACCGTGCTAGCGAAGGGACCACAGCCAAGCCGACAAACCCAAGCTGTACTCAGACCCCAAATCTGCAGCAGCAGGCAGGGGGCTGCAAAGCCACCCAGGAGGGTGTATCCCCAGCAGCCACTTCAGATTTGGGCAAGGAGGAAGCTGAACAGAACACCCTCCCCCCCCCCATTGAAAGGCCAAGCGGTTCCTCCTGAAGAGCAGGGCCATATCTGATCAGGGCAGGGCCCTCTCATCGCTGCCCTGGGGTCCCAGCACCACGACAGGCCAGGGGCTGCTGTGCGTGTATTTCCTTCTTTTTTTGAATGAGAGTTTTATTGGTTAATTTTCTGCCTTCCGTTCTACCATTGTTCATTAGGTGTGGGGATGAGTGTAGAAGGAAGAGAACTTGCCTTGTACACGGATTGCCAGATCATTAGCAACCGTATCTGGACCCAGTGGAGGGGACTGTGCATTCCCTGGGAATCATGGACTTTCAGGGGGTGCATTAACTGAATGGGGCTTTGGTTTGATTCCCTGTGGGACTGACTGTGGCAGAGCCTGCTAGCTAAAAATCCGTTCTCTCCTTCCATAGTGTTAGAGGAGTAGCTAGGAATCTGGCTGCCTGGCTACAGGAATCTCCCAGCCTCTGTGCGCGGTGAAGCAGCCCTGGGACTAAGTCTTGCCAATAGCATGTGAGCAAAGGCACGTGTGCCTCTTCCTTGCCTGGCCCACATGGCCCTCAAACACTTCTTTCCTATGAGCTGAGACAGCCATGACCAAAAGACTGAACTATGTTACATATACCGGTTGCATGGGGAAATTAAAAAAAAACAAACGTATGTTGCAGATATGCACGTATGTCATGAACCCCTTCTCCCTGTACTATTGCTGAAGGAAAACCCCCATGTTTTACAACCACATTATTGTCTGATTCCTGGGTACAGCGGCTGAACCTTTTACTCTACCTCATACCTTCAGATACTCTGGTTAACCGAAATCCAAACATCTCATCTGACAGCTCTGTATAAAAGGACAAAGTCACTCTGGTCATAAGCTACTTGAGAGGTACATCAACGCTTAGCAGATACCCAAGAATTCCAAGTGCCCAGGTAGCTCCCCTCTGCATGTGGAAGGATTACGGCCAAGGAGTGGGTTCCTCACTTAGCAGCCGCCAATTTTTGCTATATACGATTTTTACAAATAAACACTTTTATAAAGACATGCACATCTCTTTTCCCTAAAACTTAGCTCTGTTTTATAGCTCCTGAATCACATTAACACTTGCAGCATCCTTTAAGGTATAAAAATGTCTGAGTAACATGACCGATTTTATTTTCTAGATGACAATGCGGCAGTTATTCCCAACATGCCTGGTCAGCAGTTCTAAAGAATCTTTTCTAGGCCTTTTGCCATATGCAATGATTCTATGTGTCTTCCTAACCCTAGGGCAAAAAACAAACAAAAAACCTGTAAGGCACTTAGACCACAAGCTAATGAAATATGAGGCCCCTGTGCCTGGAAGCCCCTGGTGCACAGCTTGGAAATAGCGTCACTGCAACCTCTTCTGGCCCATTGTTACGGCTTCAAGCGCCAGAACAAACAGCAAACCCTCAAGATGCTGGCTCTCTGCTACACTCCAACCAACACCTCAGGCCTGGCTCGGTGAAGAGAAACAACCCACAATGAAGCAAACCAGAGCACGGCAAGAAATGTATTAATAACCACCCAAATCGCCACAGGACCGACAGGCCCGGTGAGGTACAAGACGGGGATCTGAGAAGCAAACTTAGGCTGCATCTTATGCGGTGGAGGGCAAAAAGCTAAGCCTGAGAAATGCTAGGCACAGGCACATGACCATGACACTCCAAACCCTGAACTTGGATCTGTCTCATACCCTACGCGACAGTCAAAAGGATCATTTTGGGGGGCCTGGCACGGTGGCTCACCCCTGTAATCCCAGCACTATGGGAGGCCAAGGGGGTGGATTGCTTGAGCTCAGGAGTTTGAAACCAGCCTGAGCAAGAGGGACACCCTGTCTCTACTAAAAATAGGAAAACTAGCCAGGCATTGTGGTACACACTTATAGTCCCAACCACTCAGGAGGCTGAGGCAAGGGGATTGCCTGAGCCCAAGAGTTTGAGGTTGCTGGGAGCTATGACGCCACTGTACCCAGGGCGACAGAGACGTGAGGCTGTCTGAAAACACCCAAACAAACAAAAACTAAAAATGATCATTCTTCCACACTGTGGGGTAGTGGGAACTCAGAGCAGAGCGGGAACCGTGAGCACGTGTCCTGGGTCCACCCTCTGGACCTTTAAATCCAGGTTCTGCCACTTCGTTCAGCCACCTGCTGATGCTGTGCAAAGTGCTTCCCTCTTCGTGCCTCAGTTTTCTCATTTATAAATTGGGGGTCTAGGAGCAAATATATCTTCAAATAATAAAATTATTAATATTATGCCAAAATATATAAATTAGATCATAATAGTACCTGTTTCCTAGGGCTACAGTGAAGATTAAGGGAGTTAACACACATAAGACTTTCTGACCAGCACACAGAAAGCCCTCAGGAGTTGGATGCTACTATTATTACAAATGGTTGTCTCAGTGTCACTGATGCCCACCCAGCTTGTGGTCCAGAAGGGAGAACTGCAGATTTACTCCAGGGTAAGGGTGACTGCTTAGAAACGGAGTTAGGAATCTGAAAGAGAATGGGGAGGGGACAAGGACCCCCACATGAAATAGACCAGGCGAGGTTGCTTACTGGATTTCAGACTGACGGTGAAGAAGGTTGAACATCATCCTACATCCTTCCCGCGGCCAGAAGAACTAATCAAGAACTCAGACCCCAAACTCCCCTGAGCACTCAGAATCACTCCGTCATCAGAATGAAAAACAGACAAACCAGTCTCGTAGAGTGTGGCTAATTGCCTGACTCTGGCTCTTCCCAAGCCAGGCAGTGCTCACACATCTTGTGAAGGATGTTCTAATGCAGTTTCCCACCGTACCCCCGACCTCGTAAATCTTCCCGATTTTCCTTAACTCCTCCCTCATTACCCGCAGATGATGTCACTTCAAGTCAATTTTAAGCATTTATTAGGTTACAAGGTATGAATAATAGTGTGTCTTCAGAAATCAGAGCAAAATTAGGGAGATCATTGTAATGGTTAATTTTAGGTATAAAATTTGACTGGGCTAACAGACACCCAGATAGCTGGTAAAACATTTCTAAGTGTGTTTGTCAAGATGTTTCTAGAAGAGATCAGCATTTTACTTAGTGGACTGAGTAGAGAAAATCTACTCCCCCCGCCAAGGTGAGTGTGCACCACCCAACCCATGGAGGGTCCAAACACAATGCAAAAGTGGACGAAGGGTGAATTCCCAATGTTCTCGAGCTGTGGCATCCATCCTCACCTGCCCTTGGACATCGGAACTCCAGGTTCTTGGGCCGTGGGACTCCAGACTTACATCAGCAGCCTCCAGGTTCTGGGGTTTGGGGCCTTGCCCTGAGAACTGCAACATCAGCTTCCCTTATTCTCAGAGGCCTGGATTATACCCCTGGTTTTCTGGGGTCTCCAGCTTGCAGATGGCACATCACAGGACTTTGGGCCTCCATAACTGCCTGAGCCAGTTCCCACGATGCATCTCCTTCTATGCATCTATTCATAGCCTGTTGGTTCTGGTTTTCTGGAAAACCTTGACTCCACAATCATCGGCACCACAGTGAAGCAATGTAAAGAAGCAGGTAAAGCTCTAACATATCCTAACAGCAGCTCAGAAGCGCGAGGCTAAGAGGACCGGCGGGTTTTCTCCTTGAAGGACTAAGAAGTGTTCTCACAGAAGGTGGGAAGGCATGACACTTGAACTCTGAGCCCTGGCTACTGTGCCCCTCGGTGGCTCTCCAAAGGCTCCAGTGTTGTTCACCAGACCAAGGATGTATCCTCTACCGGGCAGTCCTCTCCCAGCTGTCCCTTTCACAACTTGTATGCCAGCTCTCCGCTTTGACCCGTCTCAACTTCCCAGCGACACCCTCTTCCCCTGCCTGGTGTGAGGGAGGGCCAGGGTCAGGGTGGGCACAGCCATCCCCAGAGACACACAGGTGGTCTCTCCCGAGTTCCTCCCTTTATTATAACTAGACGCAGAGGCTCCTCCCCACAGAGGTTGGGCTGCCTGGTTTCTAGACCATGGCACTGTCGCGCCTGTTAGGACTCGCCACCTGCCTATGCCACTTCTCCTTTCCAGCTATGCACCTGCCCAGTTCACCTTTAAAGCAGCTCTGTAGTACTTGGTAGAGTACAGAGAATAGACTACGGGGATTATTTTTCTTTTAGAACTAGCTCATCGATTATTAAACTGTCCACTTTCTGTTGATAACTAATTTAGAGCATATTATCTGGATTCTCAAATCAGTTATATTCCTCCTAAAATTCTGAATCATTCCTCATTTGCAATGAATCAAGGCACATTCACTGACCCACGAAGTTGAACCATTAGAATCCTCAGTGTGTCTGAACAATGCTACAGGGGGTGGGGAGTGAGGGGCAGTTGCTTTAAATTTGAGGATGAGTGTTAGTTTTCTAGAAAAAAAAAACAACCCAGCAGTAAAGAATAGCAATCACAAAATTAGTCTTGCATGACAGACTTCATGCAAGAAATATCTTCACTTCTGTTGTTTAAAATCTGCACCCCGTTTCCTTTTAGTTTACAATACACTTTTCGGAATGGAGTTACTCACCAGAAAGGATTTTCCTATCGCTTTATAGCCACTGTGAATACAGCAGCCCTCCTTATCCACGGGGATATACTCCAAGACTCTCAACTGATGTCTGAAACCATGGATAGTACCCAACCCCATCCACATATGTACACCATGTTTTTCTCTAGTCCAGGGGTGTCCGATCTGTCTTATTTCTGCTGCACATTGGAAGGAGTCGTCTTGGGCCACACAGTAAATACACAAACACTAACAGAAAGCTGATTAGCAAAAAAAAAAAAAAAAAAAAAAAGCCCCAGCATACTTTTTGTGCTATTGTGATACCTGACACCACAGATAAGCAAAAAAGTCCTCACAAAATCACCATGCAGCCCACTGCCACAGGTCAGGACACCCCTCCTTATTTAGTCCATATCTATGTTAAGTTTTGTTTATAAATGAGGCACAGTAAGAGATCAATAACAATAACAATCGTAAAAGCTACATGAATGTGTCCTCCCATTTCAAAATCTCTTAATACTTGCAGACCTTGGCTAACTGCAGGTAACAAGCCATGGAAAGTGAAACTGCAGTGAAGGGGGAACTCTGGTGCATTTCTGTTCTGGTTTAGAAAACAGTCCTATGAATTTACTCTCGTGGGCTAGTCTGTAGAGCGTGCACACCTTTCAGAGGGTGAGAGCTGGTCTGCAGAGCATGCACACCTTCCAGAGGGTGAGAGCTGGTCTGCAGAGCGTGCACACCTTCCAGAGGGTGGCGAGGCATCTGTCCCGCGGAGGACGCAGAAGGTGCAATGGCCCTGCCTCACCCAGCTCTGCTCTCTGCCATCTTCTTATATGCACCAAGGGCAGGGAACTTGCCTGTCACCTGGACTTGTGGTGCACACATGGAATTGAAGACTGGAAAGCGAAAATCCCTAGTCACGCCCTGCCCTGAACACGTACGGAACCCTTAATGGCACGTCACACCCTCCCGGCTTCCCCTCCATCTAAGTGCGCTGTTGTTCACCCCACTACACCAGCACCAAATGGGATGTTTAGGGAAGCCCTCCCCAGGAAAGCACCTGGGAGTCCTCACCTCTACGCCAGCACCCACGGGTGTCCTGCTGAGCTCGGGCCTCAAACCTGCTCAGCCCACAGCTCCATGAACCGCAGCCCCATCCTTCCTCTTTCTCAGGTCCAAAGGATCTGGATGGTCTTAGGGCAGCTTCTCACATACGCCACAGTCAGTGTGCCAGGAAATCCTGAGCCCGTGGGGACCCCAAACCTCACCACTTCTCACCACAGCAGGCAGGGAGCTTGTGAAGTTGTGCAGAGCAGGCACCATTCTTAGCTCAATGCTCTGCTAAGCCCCGACCTCGGAGCACCTGCCCTCCCTCTCTGACGCTGTCCACTGCTCTCCCCTGGCTCTGGCCCCTCCGGCTTCCTTGTCTGCCTTGAGTACACAGCATATCCCCTGCATGGGCCACACAGGTGCTGTATGTAAGGTACGTGGCTGCTCTCTCAGCCCCAAGAATCGTGGCCAAAGGGTGCTCTCCTGGAGAGAGCTTCCCTAAATATCCCATTTGGAATCTTCTCACCCCGCACCCCAGAACTCCTGCCACCCTGCTTCACTGTTTCCAGAGCACCTAGACTTTATTTATTTTACTCACAAACTTTCTTCTTTCACTAGATAAAATCCATAAGGGTAGGGAGTTTTATCTTTTATTCCCTACGTTAGCCCCAGTGTTTAAAACAGGGCCTGGCGCATTGGAGGGTACCCCGAAACTATCTGGTAAAGAATGAGCGAGAGGCGGCATGCTATGAAATGGGAAATGCAGGATTTATAAAAGCAGAACAACAGCCAAAGCCTTGGCTCGAGGGAACACAAATCACCACAGCACGAGGAACGCTCTGCTAACTGGCATCCATCCACTGTCGGCAACAGTGAGAGTGAGTAATTCTGACCGTGGGGGTCGGGACAGGGGCCATGGAGAGGTGGCATGAGGGCTGGGCCTTGGATGACAAGTACACTGCCAGAGGCTGGAAGGGAAAGGGCGGCCACCAGCAGGAGTAACCAGGTGAAAAGGAATCAAAACATTTGTGGAGGGGAGTAAGTGGCACAGAGGAGCTAGCAGAGGGGCTCAGGGCATTTGCTGAGAGGGGAGATGGGCAGTGAGGCAGGACACTGTTGGCTGCCAGGCTGCAGGGCTCAGGAAAAGGCTAGAGGGGACATCATTCTTGGGTAACACTCCCTAAGGAGCCCTTTATTTATTAGGTGAAGACGGTGCTTTGGAGGATTCAGTTAGCTCTGTGTTGTAGGGGACCAGGTTAGGAGGTCACAGGAAGGGCTGCCACCCTCCTCTTCCCCAATCACAGCGCTCTGCCGAGGGTGGGGGGGGTGCTCTGCTCTGGTCTGAAATGGGAAGCCATGCTGGATGGGCCAGTCCTTTTCCATAACTGACCAAAGTGAAATAACCTGGAGAGACCAAAACACTAACCATTGTTGAAACTGCTTTTGACTGGATGAGAGTGAGCAGAGAGCACACCCGGGAATCAGTCTGGGGTCAGCAGCACCAGAGACTATATCGCCTGCTAAGTTGAATGACGGACTTGCAAAGGTAAAGAGATGCTTCTAGGTTTCTCAGAGATACAAAGCAAGTGTGGCATCTGGATGCATGAATTAAAATGTGTACTGCCCTGAGAGGCATCAGATAGCAACGAGTATGGGCCTTAAGCTCCACATCAGGAAAACACAACCAAAGGAAAGAGAGGTGTTAAAGAAAAGGTTATTGAATGACACATATTAGAACGTAGTAAGACAGGTCTTATTCAGGACTACAGAGACAGGGTAGGGATCACTGCGATGGGGTCTGCAGTGGGACAGAGAGGCTGGGCTCAACTCAGATGCATCACAGGCAAGTGGGAATCCTACAGTCCAGGAGCAGGGAGGGGGTCGGTGGATGGAAAATTACTAAGAGGAAATGTCAGGGGTCTGGGGATCTTGGCTAAACTGACCCAAGGAGATTTGAGCTGAAGGCAGCCTGGGGTGATCAGACAGCAGGTAGGGGATGGTGGAGGATAAGGAACCCAATCAGATATGGAGGGTAACCAAATATCAAAGGCTGGGGTTTTTCTGCTAAAGCTGGGTTTAACAAGGCATTGACAGATGGGCCTAGTAGAAGGTTTGGGAGCCCTGACTACAGTTTGGTCAAATAAACAACTTTTGTCAGCGGGTAGGATCAAAAGAAGCTATTTTATTAAAACACAACAACTCTTTTTTTTGAGACAGAGCCTCAAGCTATCCCCT
>CAUYQV010159296.1:0-25797 GCA_963574575.1 Galagoides demidoff | reverse complement strand
TAGAGTGCTGTGGCATCACAGCTCACAGCAACCTCCAACTCCTGGGCTCAAGCGAGTCTCCTGCCTCAGCCTCCCAAGTAGCTGGGACCACAGGCGCCCACCACAATGCCCGGCTATTTTTTGGTTGCAGCTGTCATTGTTATTTGGCAGGCAGGGGCTGGATTCGAACCTGCCACCTTAGGTGTATGTGGCTGGCACTTCAGTCACTTGAGCCACAGGCGCAGAGCCTTCTAAGGCAATTTCTAGGGTGTTTTCGTGGTATTTGTAAGCTGTCACGGTGCTGATGTGTATGATTTTTACTATGTTAATGAGAGTAGTTTGTTAGGGATAATGTTACTTTAACCGTGTGTGTGTGTCCTAAAGGTTTTCTATAGTAGATCAAATATTTGGTCAGTCCTGGGGACTCCCTTGACATAGGAGGGAGGGTTGACATAGAACGTAGGGTTCTAATCAGGCTGTTCCCAAAACAACCTATGTTAGTATGACATATGACCACATCTGTCTGTCTATGTCAGAAAGTCTCTGGGACATTGATTATCTTCTATCTCAAGGGACTCTACTTGTAAGGTCTCCATCAGTCCCATTCCCACGTTAACTCAGCATGACAATTTAGCATAACTCAGGCATGCTTGCCAGTCCAGTCCAAAATAGCCAAGCTGTATCCACCACCTGCCCTGCTCATGTCTAACTAACCGTCTAGTTTAACATTTCCCCTCTGATTTGCAGATCCCAGTTTTTGGGAAGTAGGCTGCTGACCATTCTGACTGTTTCCGGCAGCCGGAACATAGTGAATGCTGTGAATAATGGGCCCTGCAATCAGCTCTCTGTCAGGGAGGAGTTGGTGTCTGGGGCCATAGCAACGGGGCACAGTTATTCATACTCATGATCATTTTCATACAGGTGGGCATCTGGTTGTTGTTGTAAATGTCGATACCCAGAGATGACCAGCAATTGCAAATGGATAGCCTCTAAGGGAGAAGAAATAAATCTTGTTATGCAGTTGAAAATATAGGGTCTGAAAATTAGAATAGGTTAATATCTGGTATTTCCCCGCCCCGCATCTTCTAGTATAAGTGGAAGGGAAGAAATCAAGTCCTGAAATACAATGTTGATCAAAGGATAAGGATAAATTGTTAAGAATATCCCCAGCTACCTTAAGAGCTAGACACAGTTGTGTCAATTAGGAAAGAAAAGTGGTTAGCATTTCAAAAAGTAAAGAGGAACCCTTTTTTCCCTTCAGTTTCAGATGAGTAACTGACCTTGGCTCTTCTGCTGAGTGTTGGTACCTTAGTCAAGGACACCTATAACTTAGCAACCCAGTTTTGAGCAGGCAAAAAGATAGAGAGATGGTTTAACAAACTTTGCATTTCTTGTTTCTTATTTTTTTTTTTAGCTGGCGCAGGCTGGGCTCAAACCCGCCACTCTTCATGTATGTGGCTGGTGCCATAACCACTGTGCTACAGGAGCTAAGCCAAACTTTGCATTTCTTAAAAAATATTTATTTATTTATTTATTGAGACAGAGTCTCACTTTGTCGCCCTCAGTACCCTCCCAAGTAGCTGGGACTACAGACACCCACTACAACGCTCGGCTATTTTTAGAGAGGAGGTATTGCTCTGTTCCAGTTGGTCTTGAACTCATGAGCTTAAGCGATCTACCCACCTCTGTCTCCCAGAGTGCTGGGATTACAGGTATGAGCCACCGCCTGGCCCCAAACTTTGCATTTTAACTCTATAGTGGCAGATTGACTGTTGGAGTTCCGAATTTTTAATACCTTTACTCATTAGTCTAAACTTGTGTACAAGAACAGAAATCTAAGAGGCTTTAAACATAGACTTATGTATGTTTTTTTCTTTTTGAGACAGAGTCTCACTTTGCTGCCCTGGGTAGAGAGTCGTGGCATCATATCTCATAGCAACCTCAAACTCTTGGGCTCAGCCTCCTAGAACTGGGACTACAGGCTCCCACCAGAATGCCTGGCTACTTTTTCTATTTTTAGTAGAGATGGGGGTCTTGCTCTGGCTCAGGCTGGCTCGAACTCCTGAGCTCAAGCAACTCACCCACCTTGACATCTCAAAGTGCGAGGATTACAGGTGTGAACCACCACCCCAGCTTAACATAGGACTTATGAATTAAGAACAGAAAACTTTGTTGTTTTAACTAGAGATTCCTCTTTCACATACAATTTTTTAAAAAAGTTTCTTTCATGAATCTGCACAACTTATATGGACCATCTTTTGACATGTTTAATCCTCTATTTTTATCCTAATTTTTTTTCTCTTAAACAATCAGTTGTTTTAGGAAAAATTTTTTCACAAAAGTTTCCTTCTTATACAAAATTATTCTCTTTCCCTTTATCTTTCTTTGCCAAAAAATACATTTTAATATCCATGTCTTTCTATACATATCTCTCTTCCTTACTTACTTGTTCCTTTTACTTTAACACGAAACCTAGAAAAAGGGAAAAAGAAAGTTGTATATAAAGGCTCCATTAAATGTGACTTCACAACTTGAAAGGTATACTACATCACAAGTAAAATGTTAAAGGTCACCTGATCCTGGATTCATCCTGACAGAATTTTTGAATTAAAGGATATATCTAGATAGGATTAAAAAGGAAATTTAAGGTGGTGGCTTATGTCTGTGATCCTAGCACTCTGGGAGGCTGAGGTGGAGGATCCCTTGAGTTTAGGTATTGGAGACTAGGAGGAAGAATGAGACCCTGTCTGTACTAAAAGCGGAAAAATTAGCCAGGGTGGCAGCACACATCTATAGTCCCAGCTGCTTGGGAAGCTGAGGCAGAAGATCACTTGAACTCAGGAGTCTGAGGTTGCTGTGAGTTAGGCTGAAGCTATGGCACTCTAGCCTGGCAACAGAGTGAGAGTTTGTCTCTAAAAAAAAAAAAAGGTACTTAGAGAGAAACAAGTTTGGTCTGGCCACAGACTTCTTCTCTACAATACTAAATGCAAAAAGATGAAGGAATAATGTCTATTAATAAAATAGCCATGTTGACAAAATGAAGTTATTACTCAATTATTGTACACATGTCCAAGTTGCTTTTTGTTTGTAATGGGCAACAGAATTGCATTTCTGAGAATGTTTAGATTTGGAAATAACACTGTCTCCTTCCTCTTTTTTTAGGGGAAATTATCTTAACTCAGCAAGAGATGAAGTAAAATAAAAACCCCTAAATGGGGAAGTCCAAATAACTTTTATAAATCTAATTACATAACAGAGTGTAAGTTTCAAAAATAATATTTTAGGGCAGTGCCTGTGGCTCAGGGAGTAGGGCACTGGCCCCATATGCTGGAGGTGGCAGGTTCAAACCCAGCCCTGGCCCCAAACTGCAAACAAACAAACAAACAAAAACAAAAATAATATTTTAAAGAGAAATGATAGAAATTCTAAAAATGGTATTAGGCTGGGCCTGGTGGCTCACACTTCTAATCCCAGCATTTTGGGAGGCTAAGGGAGGAGGATTGCTTTAGCCTGGGAGTTGGAAACCAGTTGGAAACCAGCTTGGAAACATAGTACGACCACCTATCTCTACAAAAAATTAAAACAAATTAACCTGTAGTCCCAGTTACTCCGGAAGCTGAGAATGGAGATCTCTTTAGCTCACTGTACTCAAGCCCTGGTTTAGAGTGAGATTTCTCTGAATAAAAGATAAATAAGGGCCACGCCCAGTGGCTGAAATCTGTAATTCTAGCATTCTGGGAAGCCAAGGCAGGTGGATTGCTTGAGCGCTGGAATTTGAGACCAACCTGAGCAAGAGCTAGACCCTGTCTCTACTAAAACAAAATAGAAAAATCAGTTGGGCATTGTTGCAGGTGCTTGCAATCCCAGCTACTTGAAAGGCTAAGGCAGGAGGATTGCTTGAGCCTAGGAGTTTTACATTGCTGTAAGTTAGGCTGAAGACACAGCACTCTAGCTTGGGCAACAGAGTGAGACTCTGCCTCAAAAGAAAAAAAAAGTTAATAAATAAGTAAAACTACAAGTGATATTAAGTGATACCACTTAAAACTATAAGTGGTATTAAAGATGTCAATTATTTATTGCCTGCAATGCTCTCAGTCCATTTATTTATTTTATTATTATTATTTTTGCAGTTTTTGGCCAGGGCCAGGCTTGAACCCACCACCTCCGGTATATGGGACCAGCGCCCTACTCCTTTGAGCCAGAGGCACTGCCCTCTCTGAGTCCATCAAAGGAACTATATTTAGTAACAGGAAACTCAACTCTACTGAAACAGAAAAGGAAGTTACTGGTTTAGATAATCAAAACATCAAAAGGTAGCACTAAGTTCAGGTGCACTTTGATCCAGAAGTTCAAGATGGCATCAGTGTTCTTGTTTTGTTTCTCTGCCATTTTCTTTGCTGTTTCGTTTTTGGTTTTGGCTTCCTCCTTAAGCCAGACCCATGTCCTGACAGTGGTATTAGTAGCAGCAATTCCAGACTTCATATCTTTTTTTTTTCTTTGAGACGGAGCCTCAAGCTATCCCCCTGGGTAGAGTGCCATGGCATCATAGCTCATAGCAACCTCCAACTCCTGGGCTCAAGCGAGTCTCCTGCCTCAGCCTCCCAAGCAGCTGGGACCACAGGCGCCCACCACAATGCCTGGCCATTTTTTGGTTGCAGCCATCATTGTTGTTTGGCGGGCCCGGGCTGGGGATTCGAACCCGCCACCTTAGATGTACGTGGCTGGCGCCTTAGCTGATTGAGCCACAGGCACCGAGCCAGACTTCATATCTTTACAGTAAACCATCAGGAGGAAGAGAGAATCTTTTCCTACAGCTTCTCCTGAGGAGAGAAGAAGCTTCTTTCTCACATATCCTTGAAAACTTCTCCTTGGTTTGGATTGGGTACTGTGCTATCCCTTACCCAGATCACCGTGGCCAGGAAGTAGAAGATGCTAATTAACTTAAGTTACTCAGTGACTACACTAGAGCAGGAGTTGTCAATTCCTTCTAAACCATCAGGCTGGAAAATTAGAGGCACTATTAGGAAGTGGGAAGGATGGAATGAATGATAGGCAGACAGCCAAGAAATATCCTCTCCAGGGAATCTGTCTAAAATCCATAATCCTGTACTCTCTGGCCATTTCTGGGAAGACCAGGGGTGTACGGCTGATTTGTTTTGTTTCTTCTGTTTTATTTTTATTTTTTTGTAGTTTTTGGCTGGGGCTGGGTTTGAACCCGCTACCTTCGGCATATGCGGCTGGCGCCTTACTCCTTTGAGCCACAGGCGCCTTCCCTTACTTCTGTTTGTATGTGGTAGTAGGCTTTTTAGCTGGGACCATGGATGATCAGTTAAAAACCATATTGTCCAGCTATTTTTGTAACTAACTGTGAACATGTGACCAAGTTATGGCCTCAGAGAAGGCACAGAAATGATATGTTTGACTTTGGTAGTATACTTTAGGGAATGAACATACCTTCACCTTCCCTGCCTAGAATGTAGGCCAGGGGAAGAGCTACCTGGACTCTGTGGATGAGGTCAGCCTGTAGAGGTGGTGAAATAACAACATCAAAGGATTCTGGTTCCCAGGACAACCAACCTTGAGGAGCTGGAACACTGTTATAGCCATGGACCACTTGTCTCCTTACTATTTTATGAGCAAGAAATAAACTTCTATCTTGTTTGAGACATTGTTAATTTGGGTCTCTGTTTAAAGCAGGTGTCCTCAAACTACGGCCGGCGGGCCACATGCAGCCCACCTAGGACATTTATCCGGCCCACCAGGTGTTTTGCCACTGCTGCCTGTCCTGTTTAGCAGATGACTTGTCCCAGGGCCGGCAGTCTGGCCCTCCAACCGTCTGAGGGACAGTGAACTGGCCCCCTGTTTAAAAAGCTTGAGGGCCCCTGGTTTAAATCAATCAAAGTTATATCCTAATTAATACACAATAACCAGCAATGTGTGTAAACTGTACCACAAGCTGAATGTCTGGACCAGTTAGATTTGCTTTTTCTTAGGATATAGATGGACAAAAATGAGAAATTTGCCAATGATTTCTGGACTTGAAGTTGGTTTTAAAAGTGCTGTGAGATTGAGTCAGTGCCATTAATTTTTTTTTAATGTTAGATTAACATAAGGGTACATACAATTAGGCTACATCGTTTGTAAGGTAAAGTCCAAGTTGTCATTGAGTCCTCTACCCAGGAGATGTGCCTTACATTGTAGCCAATAGGTAGAAACTTAATGAACCCTCTTCCCCACTTCCCCTCTCCCCCACCCCCCAATTTCTTAATATTTACCATATTGTATCAATTCTAATCCATGCATTTTTTTCGCACATTTTAATGTCGCTGAAATTAGGATATCTTGTACAATCAATGATGTCTTATAAACATGATAGGTTTTGCTGACATTTGTAAGGACCTGGACATAGCTGTTTATATTATTATCCATTCATATGAGTTATGTACCCTATGGGTACTATACTTTTTGAGTGAAATTGCTGTTTAAAACTTAACTTCCCCCCAATACCATTTACATTAGCACCTCCAAAAATGAAATACTTACATATAAAACTTACAAAATATTTTGAAAATCTATAGGAGTAAAACTACAAAACTCTGACAAAAGAAATCAAAGAAGATATAAATAAATGGAGAGATATTCCATGTTCATGGATAGAAAGACTTCATTATTATCTAGATGTCAAATGCTCCTCCAGCTTGATCTATATCTTCAACACAATCCCAATCAAAATCCTAACAAGTTATTATTATTATTTTAGACAGAGTCTCACTTTATTGTCCTTGGTAGAGTGCCATGGTGTCACAGCTCACAGCAACCTCCAACTCCTGGGCTTAGGTGATTTTCTTGCCTCAGCCTTCTGAGTAGGTGGGACTACAGGCACCTGCCAGAATGCCTGGCTATTTTTTTGTTGTTGTTGTTGCAGTTTGGCTGGGGCTGGGTTCAAACTTGCCACCTTCAGTATATGGGGCTGGTGCCCTACCCACTGAGCTACAGGCAAGTTATTTTATGGATGTTAACAAAATAACTCTAATGCAGTGGTTCTCTTTCCTAATGCCTCGACCCTTTAATACAGTTCCTCAAGTTGTGATGACCCTCAACCAAAAAATTATTTTCATTGCTACTTCATAACTGTAATTTTGCTACTATTATGAATCGTAATATAAATATCTGATATGTAGGAGACCCCCAAAGGGGTCACGACCCACAAGTTGAGAACCGCTGCTCTAATGTTTATTTGGAGAGGCAAAAGACCATAATAGCCAACACAATATTGATGGAGAACAAAAGTGGAAGACTGACATTATCCCCAACTGTAAGACTTAGCATAAAGGTACAGTAATAAAGACTGTGTTATATGGTTAAAGAATAGACAAATAGGCTCGGCGCCTGTGGCTCAAGCGGCTAAGGCGCCAGCCACATACACCTAAGGTGGCGGGTTCAAATCCAGCCTGGGCCCGCCAAACAACAATAATGGCTACAACCAAAAAATAGCCTGGCGTTGTGGCGGGTGCCTGTGGTCCCAGCTACTTGGGAGGCGGAGGCAGGAGACTCGCTTGAGCCCAGGAGTTGGAGGTTGCTGTGAGCTGTGATGCCATGGCACTCTACCCAGGGGGACAGCTTGAGGCTCTGTCTCAAAAAAAAAAATATATATATATATAAATTGTGGAAGGACATAACACAAAATGTCCATAGTGGTTACTGCTGGAAACTGAGATTGGGCAGGTGTTTTATTTAATTGTATTAGTTTTGCTTATTTTTATATTCTAAACTTCTATAATTAACAAGTGTAACTAGTATTATTTTGTAATTATTAGAGGAAAAAAGGCTGGTCCACAAAGAGTGCTCTGTTTTTGGTTTTTTTGCTCAACAATATGTGCCATTTTATAACATACTTAATATTCAATACCTTTTTTTAACCAATCCACTAATGGCTAGATAGTTAGTTTGCTTCTAGGTTTTTGGTGCCATAAACAACATGCAAAGAGCATTTTTTTAACTGAACATTGAGCATATCCTTGATTTTGTCCTTCAGTTAAAATTCCAGAAGGAAATGCCAGCTCAAAGGGTATGAGCACCTGAAGGCTTTTCAGGTAAATGGGCTCCCTAAAGCTGTACTGTTTATATTCTCAGTAATTAGTGACTCATTTTCTCCATGCTCACTAATGGTGGAGAATTTCACTTTTGAGGGAAAAAAATCTGTTTTGATGGCAGACCAAATTATACAATAATTATGACTTGGTTGCCAGTTAAATTAGAAATTTTAATTTGTCAATTTTCTCTTAATTACAGAATTTTGTCAGACTCACCAAGATAAACAACAACAAAAAAATCTCCATAAGGACTCTATATTCAATTCAATGATCTTTACTTAGATAACCACCCGGGATTTACATCTGACATCTCCAAATCTTTAGCCCACAGAGATCAGCCTTCCTACCAAGAGCTCCCAGCCTAAGGACAGAGGTGGCCTTTTCATAGTGACTGCCTCCTGGGGCAACATGAGAATCAACAATGTGATGCAGACTTGCTTCATGTGCCTGCTGTAAGGCACAGCACCGTAGCCTAGTGCCCAGCACATAGTAAATGGTCCCAAAATGTTATTTCCTATTAATGTTTCTAAGTAACAGAACTTTTACACAGCATAACGGGGACTTACATAGCAGCTATTTCAATCCTCCTTTCATGAGGGAACAGGGGTTTGCAAAGGTGGGCCTGGCACTCAGGTTTTCTTAATGCCAATCTGATATTCTAACATTATTTTTGTCTTTTCCCAAGGTTTCTATGTACAGACAAGAGAGTAGAGACACCTTAATTCTCACAATTACACTTAATCAGAGCAACCGCAATTTGAGATTTAAGTCTACATGCTCAAAATATACATAGATATCTGCTGGTTAAATAATAATTCTGTAAAGCAGATATTTTAAGCTGCAGGCAAAAAGCAAATGGGTTTACATCTACCTCAGAAGATGATGAATGATTGATTATAAATCTCTACTCTGATACAGGGTTTCTGATTGCATTAGACACAGGGCATGAAGACTAATTAAAAATGCTCACACATTCATCACCGCTGATTGTGCATACTCCACTGCTGAAAGTACAAGTGCAGCACCTCTCTAAAATGACAGATGAAACTGATGAATTCCCACTCAGAACTCCCAGAGGCTATCTGTCTTGATTTCAGGGTAAATGGGCTTTCCCTAATAACCTAAATCACAAACAGAATGACAGTTAAAAAACCCTAGACCAAATTTTACTATTCTGTCTGAGCAGGGGCTGGCCAGGCCTGGTCACAAGGTATGTGATCAATAAATAATTACAGATAGATTGGTAAACAAGTCTACAAGTATACATTAGGGATTGTCAAAACTAATTTTTCCAGAAGCCTACATAACTAGAAGTCACAATATATGTGGAGATAAAGGAAATATATCCTATACAATACACCACCAAAACTCCTTAAACTAACTCTCTTCTATAAATGCTCCATCCCTCTAGTGAATGGCTTGTGCTAATCCCTTCTCCTTCAGGGAGACAATTAGTATCAGACAGTTGAGTGTTGCACTACCCTGCAAAAACATCAACAAGGTAAAATGCTGACAGATTCTCCCTAACAAGAAAAGAAGATGTTCAGCACCCGTAGCTCACTGAGTAGGGCTGAGGCTGAAGGGTTCAAGCCTGGCCCGGGCCTGCTAAACAACAATGATAAGTGCAACAAAAAAATAGCTTGGCCTTGTGGCGGGCACCTGTAGTCCTAGCTACTTGGGAGGCTGAGGCAAGAGAATCGCTTAAGCCCAAGAGTTTGAGGTTGCTGTGAGCTGTGACGCCATGGTACTCTACCAAGGGTGACATAGTGAGACTCTGTCTCAAAAAAAAAAAAAAAAAAGAAAGAAAGAAAGAAGGGAAGTCTTGACCTCAATCCTCTAAGGAAACTGCCACTCACCACACATCACAATCACCAACACAATGCCCCTGAACAGAAAAGGGATGGATGGGAGGAGGACGATGGTCAATCTGTGTCCTCCTACTCCTCAGGAAATATACATCCCTTTCCCCACTCCGCTAAAAACACCACCACCACCAGCTTCCTCTTTGATCTGATTCAGGAGTTAGAATCCTTACCTAGAGCTTTGGGATATAAGGGTAGGTGAAGTCCGTCTTAAGGAGCATATACGAATCCTCCTCCAGAAGGCCCCCATGACACTGTCTTACAACACTTGTGAGACTATATCTCAAAAAAAAAAAAAATACAAAGTCTTGATGAATAAAGATATGTGAGGTGCTAGCATTTGACCCACATAATATATAAACGATCTGACAAATGAAAATGGATTAGAAATTATATAATCTGCATTAAATTCCAAGAAAAAGTTCGAAATTAATAAAATTCAATACAGCAACTATAAATAAGAACAACTCTGAGCTTAAAGTCACCCTAGCTTAGCAATAAAGTGACAACCAAGAAAATATACAGACCAAGCAATGGCAAAATTGTTATGCAGCTACTCAACCTCAGCTTTTTGAAAAATAATCAAACAGCAGCGCTGAAATGCGCTATGTCACACACATCCACATCCTCCATGCTCCTTCCATATGTGCTCATTACTAGAGAGCGAAATTTATGGTTCTATTTTGTAATTTTGGTTTACATCCCTTACATGTTCTTGCGTCAACTGTTTTTAAATTTTTGCCTTCTCTATGTCATCACCTTCTTTACATGTCTCTTACTGGGCCCTGGAGACCCAGGCTCTGGCCAGGCTCTCGTCCTGTAGATTCCAATGTAATTTGCACAGCAATTTATGCAAACAATTCTACTCTGCACCAAGTTCAGTGCTAATACAAGGAGCACATCATGGAACAAGTCAAACACGGTTCCTGTCCTATGGCACTCAGTCTGCACAAATGAGAGGCTAGACGTGTCATCAACGGTCTTTTTCAGTTCTCAAGTTTTTGACTTGACTCTTCTCCCTCTTTGTTCTGATTCTCACGGCACTCACCTCACCTTTTTCATGTTCATTATTTAATACCTACCCTTTCCTATCCTATGTTGGACCTCATTCAAGATAATGATTTTCCTGTCTGGCACTTTTGTATGTGCGTCTTATTTCATGACAAGACGTTAGTGACAATGCTGAGTACATTCTTTGGCCCTCAAACACAGTTGATCATTGGTTATGGGAAGGAATAGCTTTCTCAATTTGAGAAACCTACAGTCATTTTAGATCACACAAAAGGTTTATAGGAAGAGCAGACAGAGCCGATCAGCACTGTGCATGATAAAGATTTACAAGGAGGTCCCACAAATGGTGGAAAAAATGATTCTTCTGGCTGATAGAAGTTGCAGTTGTGACAGCCACATGCTTTACTCATTAAATAAGAAGGAGAGTGGAGAAAAAATAGAGACACACCTTTCTTACAGGAGAAATCTCATTACTCAGCTTGTGAGCAATGTGAGGAATAGAAATTCAAGAAAGAAGGGAAGAACACCATCTTTTAACACTGAGGAAAAACTAAATAGAAAGATGTATTTAATAATGCAAAATGAAAAAAAAAAAAAACAAAGGATTGCATGGCAGCAGAAGACATGAAAAGGTGGAAAGAGAGAAACCATTTTCTACTATGAAACATGTAAGAGCAGATTGCTTTAAGAAGTTCACATCAGGTGGTACCTCTGGTTCAGTGAGTAGGGTGCCAGCCCCATATACCAAGGGTGGCAGGTTCAAACCCAGCCTGGCCAAACTGCAACAAAAAAACAGCCGGGCGTTGTGGTGGTGCCTGTAGTCCCAGCTACTCAGAAGGCTGAGGCAAGAGAAGTGCCTAGCCCAAGGGCTGGAGGTTGCTGTGAGTTATGATATCACAGCACTCTACCAAGAGCAATACAGTGAGACTCTGTCTCTTAAAAAAAAAAAAAAAAGGGAGTATCACATTCAGAAAAATTATGAACAAAAATAAACAAAAACATTTTAAATATATTACATAGCCTAAAATGGATAATAAAATGATCAGGTGAGTTCATATTTATGTTTCTCTCTTTCAAACCTGTAGGATAATTTAAAATAATCCAACAACCTCTTTCCTGCCAAAAATAAATAAGACCTAGGGAGTACAGAAGTGGCAGAAAAAAATGGATTGGAAAGAGTTAATACACACACACAGTGCCATATGAAAATTTTATACCCTAACAGACAGATTTAGCCAAACAAGTTCATAACTCAGACAAAAAAAAAGAAAATGCATTAAAGGGATTCTATAAAAATCAAGGCCTCAAAACCAAAATGCATAGCAGGATTGTCTTAGATAACACAGAATGCAAATAAAGGTTATGGGAAAAACTGGCCAGGGGAAGAGGAGAAAGCATAGAATGCTCCTCTTCCTCCTCAAAACTGGAATCTGATCTAATGAAAGTCTGGTCACTGGGTCATTCAATCCTGATTGCTTAATGAAAGTATACAAATCAGCACATACTATGCCTAAGCATTCCAAATGTCCCTAATTATGGCTAAGTAGATAGAGGCCTTAAAAATCACACCTCACCCTATTTGAAAGGGTTCCTGGCACATCATTAATTAAAACACCTCAGCTCCCAACTACATTAGATGCATGATAATTATCTTCATATGAAATTTGCTTTGTAATACTTGAAATGTTTCAAACCCTACGTGACAACAGAATACAAACAAAAAGACCATGCATTAAGCCTCTTCCTGTCCATTACTGTGTTGCTGTAGACCAAAGTTAAGAGCTCCCCCCTCTGAGAATAAGGAGCACTAACAGTCCTGAGAAAGAAATGCAACAATTATCATGATTATTATTATTATTATATTAGCAGCACCTGAATTTTCTTCAGTCGATGCCATGTGCCATGACTGCAGCAAGTGCTTTTTTATATGCTCCAAGTTCAGAGAGACTAGGTAATTTGCCAAAGGTCACCCAGTCAGAATGTGTCAGGGCAGAGAATTGAAACCAGTTCTTTCTGGCTCCAGAATCTATACTGATAATCAATACAGTGACGCCAAAGAGGTAATGTCAAAGGAGGGGAAGGGATGAAAAGAAGGAGTTGGCAATTGCAAATAATTTCCACAACTGCCATTTATAAGGTTAACAATGGAGACCAGGCACAGCGGGTCATGCCTGTAGTCTCAGCACTTTGGGAGGCCAAGGTGGGAGAATCATTTGAGGCCAGGAGTTCCAGACCAGCCTGGAAAACAGAGCAAGACTCCATCCATCTATACAAAACAAACAAAACAGGACCAAGAAGTTGAACAAACAAAACAGGACCAAGAAGTTGAACCATTAGAGAAGCCCAAAGAATTCCAAAGATTCTTCAAAAAGATCTCAACGAACTGGCCTCGTCTCTCAAGAGTGATAAATTTTGAACAGAGAGAAATGGTGAGTCTGTAGAGGGAGTAAAGAGTGATTCATCAAGAAGGCACCTACCTAAGGGGAGGCAGTGGATCCAGTTATCCAGCAAATGGTATTATGGGCCTATGGTGTGTCAGATGCCAGGCTACTGCCCAGGCTCTGGCCTTCCCCATGAGAGAACATCCAGGAAACCCTAAACAAAGGAGAGAATCTGCGTACAGAACCTGTGAGGGAGAGATGAGCAGGCTGGTAGGGTCGCTTCAGTAATGCTTGCCTCTAGGGTTCTTCAACTCAGGTGAAGACTTCTCAGTTTAAGGGGGGGGAAAAACCCAAATCCAACCCTTAATTCAATTATAATGGCAACAGTATTGGCTCTAAAGCATTGAATTTTATCTATTTCTTTCTGAAAACTGAAAATCTAAGAAAGACTTTTCTTACAGATGAAAAACTGAGAAGTCATCCTGGTTAACAGGCATCGAGCATTAGGAAAACACAGTTTGGAAATCCTACAGCCAGTCCCTCCAAGAATAAGAAAGGGCCAACACTATTCATGGAGTTTCAACACGGCCCTGTGTCATCACTGAAGAACCTAAAATTAAGAAGCATATCATGGCCTAGTAGAGTCAAATGAATCAGGCTTCAAATCCCAGTTCTGCTACCAACTAAATCTACAACTTTAAGCAAAGTACTTACCCTCTTTTGGTCCTAATCTCCTCAGTTTTAAGATGAGGATAAAAACCTCCATCTTCCTGGTATCTGGTGGCATGAAGGTGTACTCTTCACCTCCGTTGTGGTATATGCCATGCCCACAGCCCATTCTAAGGGAAACTGATAATATTCCCATCCGCTGCTTGGGCACAGCCTTAGACAATGATTTTCTACACTAAAATACACATATATACCAGGGGTCTGCTAGTCATATAGAACAGATCCTGACAGAACCAGGCATGGGAACCTGACCCACATGCAACCAGTCCCTAGGCTGGCCAACAACCTGTGATGTGCTTTAATGCCAGAGATGATGATCGATTTGCTTACCCATTCAAATTCTCTCGGGGACTTGAACTAGAAAGTAAAGGTAGCTGGTAGCAGGCTGTGAAACACACAGGTCCCGTGACAGAACAGAAACTTGGACAGTAGCAGGGTTACAAGAGGGCAGACTCCCAGAATGACAGTCCACAACCCTTCAGTTGAGGCCCCCAGAACTTCTAATCCCTGCCTCTGGGTGTTCAGTTCCCCTCAGCCCTTGCCCTTCCTATAGGCTGACTGTTCCCTTTCCCTAGGATTAAACAATAAGCTTTCTACTACTCGAGGTCACAGGTTATCTTTGCAACAGAGATACAGCAGGTGGGGAGCCTATACCCACCTGTAAGACAGGCCATGAGGGGCAAAATCATTTACCAAGCTGTTTTGTTGGACCTCCCTGAACAGATTGGGAGGCAGAAATGACATGACCACCTAGCTGAGAAAGGCTCAAGATGTGTCTCACAGATGCAGATTACCAAAGAAAAACCACAGGGCAGGTGGGGGCAGAACACCCCAGGTAGGATAAGTTAGAATAAGGCATCTTTAAGAAGTTCCAGAAAGTGAAACACCATATAAAATACAGAAGCCCTCATACCTTTGCCACCATCTGTAACCTCCTTTGAGGGGGAAAAAAATACTACTCTAACACTTTTTGAGCTTTGAAACAAAGCCGTATGTTGCTGGTTTTCTCTTTGAGATGAGTTTCATTCAGTTAAGGAATGAAAAAACAAAGACTATACAACTCACTCCAACCAAAAAACAAAACAACCCAAATACCTAATTTAGAAAATGATAATCAAAATAGCAAGCTGCGCCACCCATACAGAAGCCATTACATGAAGGCTCCCCTACAGTCACCTCCTCCTAACCTGGCCTCCAATCCTGTGCCAACTTTTTTCAGAAGCACCTTTGGGATCTCTTTCCATTTATCATTTATTTTATTACCTCGCTTGCAAGCTAATTTGTTCCAGTTCATGTTTTCCGGCTTAAATATGTGAGTTCAATATCTCAACAGAATGGACAATAGGTTTCAGCAGATGCCCTTGATGTACATTTCATAGCTACCTGCTTCAGTGCACCTCTCTCAAATTTGCATATAGCACAGAAAATTTGTTTACCATGTATTTTAAAGAGGCAGCAGAAAAGCACTACTGCATAAATCAAACCTGGGGAGGGAAACAGGGGTACTCTAACAGTCCAAAGCATAATTTATCCAGATTTATTTTTCGTCAGACCACTATTCAACTGGGCTTGAAAACTGTTGTTCCTATTAGTTTTTACTTCAGCCACCAGAATAACCAGGCTCAAAAGCAGCTACTATATTGACAACATGTTTGCTTCTCAGAGAGGTGGAAATGAGCAAAAAAATTCAGATCCAAAGCCAGGGGCCTGGGTCCATTCAATATGTTCTGAGAAATACCTGAGATAATAACACTTGGGCTTCTGTTTTGAGCTACATGATTTTTATTCTATTCTCTCACTGTACAAGATTCAACACCTTCCTGGCATTGAGTGGTAACAGCCCAAGGTGATAAACAATGAATCACAACAAACTTCATTGAGTGGTTTTTGCAGCCTATAAATAAAATCAGAACTGAAGATAGTGAACCTTCTGAGGTCTGAACATTTCAAGGTAATTCATTTCTAAACCTGTCTGGAAAAAGTATAAACAATATCAAAAGAAATGTGGTTTATGATTAACAGAATTTCTTAATACACAAAAATTCACATTTTAATCGCCAATACTAAAGCAATTGTGGACCTTTAACTTTTCAGCCCCTGTGTTACCAAAAAACAAAGAACCCAACTCATTTTCTACCAGGGTTAATGCAGAGGGGTGGTCCCATTAACCTTCCCTCTATCGACCGGCCCCCCTCCCTTCCCTTCCCCCACCCCTTCCCTCCTTCATCCTGAGCTATAATTGTGATTCATCTCTCATATGAAAGTGTGAGTGATTATAAATTGATATTACAATAGTCCTGAGTCCACTGGATATTTTTTTTCCACACCTATGGAGCATATTGCAAGTGTACAAGTCAAAATCTATCAAGTATTGAACACAAATATCTTAACACTATGATTAAGTAAATGAGGTAAAAGCTCTATTAGTTACTAAGATGTAAGCACTCCAATTTGTACAAAATAACCAACACACTGAATCCCACAAAGGCATAAATGTATTCATGATCTAGGTATAAATGAGTTAATAAAATAAATTAATTTAAAAAAATAAGTAAAAATGAGTTTAAAAAAGAAATAAATAAAAATATTTAAAAAAGAAAGAAAGAAAAATGCAGAGGTGAGCAGCAAAACACTGGCTTCAGGAAAATGCTACAGATCTAAACTGTTTTTATACGATGACATTACTAAAATGGACAAAAGAAATTTAATACTTCATTAGGCCACAAAAAAATTTCAAATAGTTACGCAACAAATGGTAAACAACATTTTAGAAATTTGGGTGACTTTAAGTGGGTACTTTCAATTTGTTGGGAATATGGCCCCAGACCATCTTCCCTTCCTACTAATACCTTCCATTTAAGGGTGGAACCTGGCTGCCATTTTGGCATTACATGAGCATGGCTGTCCAACCCTTGCTGGGCCATAAATGGACTGAGCAATCAAATTTCTCCCCCCAGGGATTTAAATCAGAATTGGAAAAAGCTAAAAGTGATTCTCTAGGTGCTTCAATAACTGAGACTTAAACTCAGGAGCTACAGAGAAGCCCAGTTTAGCTATGTGAAGCGAAAGCCAGGTTAGTGAGAAAAAGAAAGCAGAATGGAGTGCGAAGGTAACATTCTAATCCCTGAGACCCAGCTGAGCCTGAGTTTCATAAGATACCAGAATCCTTTCAATAAATTTCCCTTTCTTATGAAATAGTTTTTCTCAATCCAACCTATTTTGATCAGGGCCAGACTAGTATAAGCATAGGAAAAGAGTTAAGCAATGCTAGAATGATCCTTCTTCAAGTTAAAATAAAATAAGACAATCATCAAAATTCAGAACCAGAAAGCCTACTTTGATCAAATGAGAGAGCTGACATGCCATTTGAGTATTTGGTTCCTATTTCTGTCATGTATTTATTACAGTATCTTGGTTCAAAATCAAAGAGCATTGAGTTTCTACATGTCAAATGGGTAACACTTCCCTTCCAAGAGCATCTCCTGCTATCCTCGCTGCCCCCAACACACTGGCACACAGCAGCAAGTACCTCTTGCAGCTTCCCTCAGGTGTTAATCTGTTTGTGTTAAGCTTCTTCTCCGAAGCCTACAGAGCTTTCCAACTGCTTGATGTGTCAAATTAGAACTCCTGATCCATTAGTGCTGCATCCATTACTTTTGCAGTATCTAACCACTGCCATAACCCATTACACTTAAGTTTACAGTCAGTCCTAGAGTCAGCTCTCCTGTTCACCATTCATGGCCACAAGACTCCCACTCCAAGTTGAGACCGTGTCACTTGCTGATGGCAAGAATAGTAAAGAAGAGGGATCTCAGAGTCTGGATTAACCTGGATTTTTCTAATAACCAGTCATCATTCAATTTCTCCAGGCCTGACTTCTTCTCTATAAAGATGCTGGGGCTTGACCACTGGTTTATAGCTCTTTTGTCCCCAACACCCCTAAGAAGGATGGCAAGAATACATGAAAGATTAAGAAACAACATTTTTTTAAAAGAACAAAATAGGTCACATTAACTGAATTAAATACCCAGAAAGAGATACGTCGGCTTATATGGCATCACAGCAGAAGTAGAACTTGAGCTAAACTATGAAAGATAAGAAGGACATGGATGGTTGTGCTTATGTCACTGAAGGTTTCATTTTATTTTTGTGCTGGTTGTTCACAAGTGGCACTAATAAACCACTGAAAGAAACACTGATTAAGATTGAGAAAGAAAAAACTATTCTAAAAGCTTAACACATATTGGAAGATTCTCTGTAAAACAAAGGACAGTACTAAAAGGGAAACCCAAAGATAAGCAGCAGATGTGGTCCACTAGTATATAACCTCTATGATGCCAAGGACTTTATCAACTTTGCTCACACTATACTCCCAACCCCTAACAGCACCTGGCAACAGATAAATATTTGTTGAAAGAATGCATAAACATAGCCCATATCTTTAGGCACTTATGATTTTAATAAGGGAAGAATAAAAGGAGAGACTATGTTGTTCTTTCCCTTCAGGATCCCTAATAAATATGGTATCAATTTTACTTACAGGAAGCCCTCTGATGGACAACAGAGAAAAGAACATAAACCTCAAATAATAATCATTTTCTATTAAATATAGTGAATGATCAAATCCTACTGCATCAGCAAAGAAACAAATCTTGTCACTTGACTCATTCTCTATGCTGATATATTAGCTAAAAATGAGCCTTTTAATAGAAGAGAATAAGTCACTCCACAATGGTAAGCCCAAAAACTCCCTGAAAAATATATTAATTTGTTTCAAAATACCAGTTCTTCTTAAGTTGATTTTCTCTTCCAACCACAACCACAGGCAATTATGTCACATATGCCAGATCCACGTGGTCCAAATGACAAACAGCCCCCTTAACCATGCATTACCATAGCAACAAAGGGACTGCATTTGCCATTCTCTACCTGCCATGGCCTGATCAATTATTTAACATGCCTATACTACAGTGACACTGTATAAATGATCATGTTCATTAGCAGCAAGCAAGAGTCAGCTCTGAGAAAATCATAACCAGACAGCTAAATTGATCAGAAAACCAAACACACTCGCCTTGACGGTGACGTTAAAAATCACAGTGCAAAGGGAAGGAGAGAGATCAAACTGCTCTTAATTTTAAGCTTTTAGTCTAGAATTGTATGAGCATACAATGATGACCTGAGCTCTTATTGCTTAAAAAAAAGAAAAAGAAAAAAGAACACATAAATTAATTTTACCTAAAGTTGCTGAAAACAGGATGATTAGATGAGAAGACTACAACACCAAACAATGAAATTCACCTTAAACTTGTTTTATGGTTTTTGTTTTAGTTTTTGTCCTATCTCATTTTCTGGCTTATGTCTCCTTAGTAGAATAGGCAGAAGCCTGGAAAATTGGGGAGAAAGGGAATGTAGTAGTCAGCAGCCAGCCATGACCCTCCTCTCTCCCAAACTAGACAAATCCCCACTGACTTTCCACAGGGAGTTTCCGGAACAGAAAACCACTGAGGTGATCCATCTGGTTCAAGGAGAAAAGAGAAACTTTTTCATCAAGAATAATCAGAGACTGGCTTGGCACCCATAGCTCAGTGGTTAGGGCGCCAGCCACACACACCAGGGCCCAACCCAGGCCTGCTAAACAATAATGACAACTCCAACAACAACAACAAAAAATATCCGGGTATTGTGGCAGGCCCCTGTAGTCCCAGCTACTTGGGAGGGTGAGGCAAGAGAATGGCTTAAGCCCAAGAGTTTGAGGTTGCTGTGAGCTGTGACACCACAGCTCTCTACTGAGCATGACATAGTGAGACTCTGTCTCAAAAAAAGAGTAATCAGAGACTGAGTTAAGTCCAGTACTCCTGCAACTGACTGTCAAACACAATTCAAAACTTGAAAGCCAATAAAACAAACAATTCTAATTTTAACCACCTCATGAGTCTAACCCAGGTAGGGTCTAGGTTAGAGTGGTCCCAGGGCTTGTATCTGTTACGATCCAGAAACTGGTCAGCACTGAAGGCTGGAATCAGCACTGGGGCTGGATGGAGAGTAAATGGCTTTTGGACACACTTTGTTGTGCTCTTTCATGTCACCCTTCAGAAAACGTTCTCTCTTTCTTTAGAGAGAAAACAGGGGTAGCCATCCAAATGATACTAATCAATTTATAATAGATCATAGTCTGATAGTTAAAGTTTCTACAAACAGCAGTTTTTTTGTTGTTTTGTTTTTGGCTGGGGCTGGGTTTGAACCTGCCACCTCCAGCATATGGGGCTGGCGCCCTACTCCTTTGAGCCACAGGCACTGCCCCAGACAGGAGTTTTCATATAGTTAAAAATAACTGACATGCCAAAAAGGAAATCTCTAATTTACTGACAAATTAAAAGGCATACACAAAGGTTTGAAGAACCCATTCTTACACAAGGGTTCTATGATACTGCTCTTTCTAAGTATACTCCTCAGTCTTACTACTTTTTCAAAATCTAGCTTGCTACAAGCTGCAGCTATCAAACCTTGATTAGACTGCCAAAATCAGTAAATAACTTATGAAAACTGTTGTTTTCCAGTACAGTAGTCTTTCCATCACAGGTGCTAATTTTTATTATGGCAAATGCAAGAAAACCACTTAAAAGATTATGATATGCAATTAGTTCACTGTTCACATGGAAAAGAACGTGAAAACAATTATAAATATTCATCCAAAATCACTGTTTCTTGCTTAAAATCCACATTTCCCAAGAAAAGCATCAGAAATAATTAAAATAAAGGCATTTACACTAGTTTTTGTTTTTTTTGTTTTTTTTGTTTTTTTTTTTTTGACAAGAGTCTTACTTTGTTACCCTCAATAGAGTGCCATGGGGTCACAGCTCACAACACCTCAAACTCTTGGGGTCAAGCAATTCTTCTTGCCTCAGCCTCCTAAGTAGCTGGGACTACAGGTGCTCACCACAATGCCTGGCTATTTTTAGAGATGAGGTCTTGCTCTGGCTCAGGCTAGTCTCAAACTCCTGAGCTCAGGCCATCCATCCACCTTGGCCTCCCAGAGTGTGCTAGGATTACAGGCACAAACCACTACGCCCAGCCTTGCACTAGATTTTTTACCACAGCTCAATTTACAATTACTAAGATGTGGAAACAACCTAAATACCCATCAATCCAGGAATGTATTAACAAACTGTGGTACATGTATACCATGGAATACTATTCAGCCATAAAACAGACAGAGACTTTACATCTTTTGTATTAATCTGGATAGAGTTGAAACACATTCTTAGAATGGAAAAGCAAGTATCCAATGTACTCAACACTAATAAGAAGCCTGTAGACAATCTAATATACTCCCACATAAGAGAAAAACCCAACTCAATTCAATTCAAGATGTAGGAGGTGTGTGGTGTACTCACACTTAATGGGCATAATATAAGGGTACGTGGCATACCTTCTGGGTGCGGGACACGACTACAACAGGGACTCTACCTAACAAATGCAAACAGTGTAACCTAATTGTACTCTCACATTAATCTAAAATAAAAAACCAAATATTTAAAGTGAAATCTAGAGTAGTCTATTTTCCACAAATTGTTCCTCTAAGTGGATAAACTACCATATAAAGAAACTAAAAATTTACGAACACTTCATATGGTGGTGTAATTTTACTTATATGCCCACATGAAACAAAAACATGCACCTCGGGGATCATTTACACAACCTAATGTCTTTCTGATTACCATATACAAAAGCTTAAGACAGATGACCTCTCACATCTGACAGTATACACGACATGAGTTATGACCACTATTCTAATTCCATAATTGAGTAAATGCCTTTAAACAACTGGTCAAATATCTGCCTCTCATTTTCAGTCACTTGACATGCATGCAAATACATGTTTACAATATGGTTAGGGACCCATGGAGAATAATTAAGTTCCAAGAAAGTCTTTTTGAAGTTTTTAGCCTTCACACTTCTCTATTCTAATAACTTAGGTTGTCAGTATAATAGAAACAATCTATAAATGACATTTAGAAGCAAAGTGAATTTCCTTCTCTCAGATGACAAGGACTTCATGGCTACTGGTCACAGCACTCATTTTACTTCCTACTCAATAGGAGGCATTCCTATTTGTCACAGAACTAAAAATTAGAATATACTACATAAATCTAAACAATCATATTACACTCATATGAATTAGCCTTCAAGTTTGTTTATAAATTATTCCTACTGCTTGCACTCAAAGTAATTAAAGGTTAAACAACAGAAGTAATATACATCCCAGTACTGTCGGTATTTTCTGTTGTTTTTTTTTTTTTGAGACAGAGTCTCATCATGTCACCCTCAATAGAGTGTTGTGGCTTCACAGCTCACAGCAACCTCAAACTCTTGGGCTTAAGCGATCCTCTTGCCTCAGCCTCCCAAGTAGCTGAGATGACAGGTACCCACCACAATGCCCGGCTATTTTTTGGATGTAGTTGTCATTGTTGTTTGGCAGGCCTGGACTGGCTTCAAACCCACTAGTTCTGGTGTATGTGGCTGGTGCCCTAGCTGCTGAGATACCAGTGCTGAGCCCTAGTACTATGTTTAACAGCAAAAATTATAAACCTCAAAATATCCAAGAATGGCAAAGTGATTCCATGTGACTTATAGAACATCCCATCCATATAACATAAAACTCCTAAAAATGGTACAAGACCAGAATAATTAAGGTAGATCAATGGAACAGGAAAAAAACAGCTACAGAACTAGACTCCCACATATAGCATAGTGATTTTCAACACAGGCATGAAAATAATCCCATAGGGGAGAGAAATCTTTCCAACAAATAGTGTAAAAATAACTGGATAACCACATGGAGAAATATTAACATCAATTCCTATCTAACATCACTCCTGAAAACTAACTTAAGGGCTTGGCACCCATATCTCAGTGGTTAGGGCGCTGGTCACATACACCGGGGTTGGTGGGTTTGAATCCAGCCCGGGCCTGCTAAACAACAATGACAACTACAACAACAACAACAACAACAACAAATAACTGGGCATTGTGGTGGGCCCTTGTAGTCCCAGCTACTTGGGAGGCTTAGGCAAGATAATCGCTTAAGCCCAAGAGCTTGAGGTTGCTGTGAGCTGTGACATGACAGCACTCTACTGAAGGCAACATAGTGAGAATCTGTATTTTAAAAAAAGAGTGCATCACCTGTGGCTCAAAGAAGTAGGGCGCTGGACCCATATGCTTGAGGTGGCAGGTTCAAACCCAGCCCAAGCCAAAAACTACAAAAAAAAAAAAAGGAGAGAGCAAGAAAGAGAAAACTAATTTAAGATATAATATCAATATAAATGTAAAAGCTAAAACTATAAAACTTTATGAAGAAAACACAACAAACTATCATCATGACAAGAGGATGGGCAAAGATCTATAATATAAAAAAAAAAATACAACTTTCTTAAAATTTTAAAAGCCTCATCAAAGACACAGTTAAGAAAGTCAATAGGCTAGTCACAGAAGGGAATAAAGATCTATAAAACATTCACCAGACAAAGCACTGGTAACCAGAAACATCAAGAATTCCAATAACTCAACCCAATTCAAGAAACAGAAAAAAAGATTTAAATAAATACCTTACAAAAGATGTACAAATGGCAACCCAAGGATATGGAGCAATAGGAACTCTCATATACATACATATTAAGGGTGGAAATGTAAAATAGAACCATCACTTTGGACAGAAGCCCATGCATTTCTCATAAAGGTAAACATAAACCTACCCTACAATCAAGCCATTCCACTCCTAGGGATTCACCCAAAAGAAAGAGAAATGCAAAAGAATATGTGTGTGTATACACATACTTATATATATGCCATATAACCCCAACTGTCATAAAACATATTACACATATCCACAAAAACTTGCAGAAGAATGTTCGGAGCAGCTTTATTTATAATAGCTAAGATAATACCCCAGATGTCAATCAATAAAAGAATATAGAAACTGTGTTATATTCATACAATGGAATACAACTCAGCAATAAAAAGAACAAATTACTAAAACATACAACAATCTGAATGAATCTCAAAAACATGATCCTGAAAGAGCACCACATACAACAGAGTATATACATGATTTCAATTATATGAAATAATAGAACAGGCAAAACTAACCAATGGTAGAAAAAATGAGAACAATGGTCGCCTTTGTATAGGTGGGAAGTGGGGACTGACTGAGAAGAGTCATGAGGGAACTTCCCAGAGTGATGATGACTTCTAATCTATATTATGATAGAGCTAGGGTTATACAAGGGTATGTGTCTGTCAAACTCAGCAAATATACATGTAAAATATATGCATTTCATACAGTACAAATTCTGAATTCAAAAGAAAATTAAACCAACACTGAATTCTAGTTAAGAATAGGTATGCTGGAGCACTTAGAGGATATTTCTTGATATTTGCAATTTACTTTGGAATGTAACAAAAAATTAAGATGGACTAAAGGATGAAGAGAATGATGGTTAAATGAACAGATATGTGACAAAGCAAGTATACATCAATGTTCATGGTAGAATCTAGGACAGGTCTTTACTGTAAAACTCCTTGGACTTTGCTCTGGTTTTTTTTGTTTGTTTGTTTTTTGCAGTTTTTGGCCGTGGCCAGGTTTGAACTCGCCACGTCTAGTATATGGGGCCGGCACCCCACTCCTTTGAGCCACAGGCACCACCCAGACTTTGCTCTGTTTTTGAAATTTTGATGGTAACATTTTTTATGATAAAACATTGAAAGACATGGTATGAAAAGAATATTTACTTACATGGAAAGATTTTACATATAAAAATCCATTAATTGTAACATTTAAATTATTTTAACTTTTGCCTCTTTGTAATAACACTGCTTAAAACACAAATTATACAGCTATATAAAAATATTTTCTTTATATTCTTTTTCTCTAAGTTTTGCCTATTTTTAATTTTTTCTTTTTACTTTTTAATTTTTTTAGTTAAAGGCTAATACACAAACATACATATTATCCTAGGCCTATACAGGGTCAGAATCATCAAGACACCACTAGGCAATAGGAATTTTTCAGCTCCATTACAATCTTATGGGACTACTGTCATATTTGCGGTTTACCACTGACTAAAATGTAAAATATGGCAGGGTACAAAATAGCATCTATTCAATGACTGAATTTTAATTTCTTAAAGGTAAAAATATGCACAGAAAAGGAACTAGAGAGATAGCCACAAGTACCACATTGGTCCATTTAATGACTACTGTTAACTCTGCCTCACAGAGGAATAATATATTATCCACTTGTGAAATAACAAAGCACTGACAGTCACTGGATTTGCTAGGCCATCTTAATTGAAATTTTATATAGAATAACACATATTATTTGGAGCACTCCAAAGTGCTCTCTTTTTATTTGGGGCAGCCAGATGAAGATTTGTCCAATCAGGCTGGGTTTCAGGGTCTTCTTTCCACAGCATCCAGCATGTTATCTCAACCACAGCATTTCTATACTGTTCTGTAACTGTGTATCTCCCCAACAGATCATAAGCTCCTTAAAGGCAAAAACCATATCTTAAAGCTAAACTTAGTAACTCCAAAGATGAGCACAGTATCTGGAACATACGGGACAGTCAATAAACACTAAATGAATAGAGGAATCAAAAAATGAACAGCAGGCTCAGCACCTGTGGCTCAAGTGGCTAAGGCGCCAGCCACATACACTAAGGTGGTGGGTTCAAATCCAGC
>CAUYQV010159293.1:0-10076 GCA_963574575.1 Galagoides demidoff | reverse complement strand
AAGCTATCCCCCTGGGTAGAGTGCCATGGCATCACAGCTCATAGCAACCTCCAACTCTTGGGCTCAAGCAAGTCTCCTGCCTCCGCCTCCCAAGTAGCTGGGGCCACAGGTGCCCGCCACAACGTCCGGCCATTTTTTGGTTGCAGCCGTCACTGTTGTTTGGCGGGCCGGGCTGGGGATTCGAACCCGCCACCTTAGGTGTATGTGGCTGGCACCTTAGCTGCTTGAGCCACAGGCACCGAGCCAGGTGATTCTGTTTTGTGATGTTTCAGTCAGCAGGTCACAGGGCCCATTACCCTGGCTCCAGAACCCAACTGGTGGCAGCCATCTGTAACTGCAGACGAGGTGATTCAGGTTTGGGCACTGACCTGCTAATGTAGCAGTGTGCTGCCCTGCATGTGCCTGGCACTGGGACACAAAGATGAGCAGATGTGAATTTGTGAATCATGGTTCTCAGGAATTTGCACACTGGAGGGAGGCCTGACACTGAAAAGCCTAACCTTTTGGCTTGGCACTTGTAGCACAGTGGTTATGGCACCAGCCACATGCACTGAGGTTGGCAGGTTTGAACCCGCCCAGCTCAGCTAAATAACAATGACAGCTGCAACAACAACAAAAACAAAAAATAGCTTGGCACTGTGGCAAGTACCTGTAGTCCCAGCTACTTCGGAGGCTGAGGCAAGAGAATCACTTAAGCCCAAGAGTTTGAGGTTGCTGTGAGCTGTGATTTGACAGCACTCTACAAGTGAAACTCCATTTCAAAAAAAGAAAAGAAAAGCCTAAACTTTTACTTTGCTTGCATTTTCATAAGAGGTCTCACAAGCCCTTCTCCTGAGAGTGTAGCCTCACTGCAGACAAAGGTATGCAGACGCAGTCTCAGGAATCTTTTGTGGGCTAGCCCTGGGCTTAGGGGCTTAAACATTCCAGGAATCATCCCCACAAACCCACAAGCTGATACTTCCCTGCCCCCTCATCATGCACTTTTAATTCACATCCATTTGAAGAATGAGAAAACTGAGGCATAGAAAGAGTCCATCATGGCTCGGCGCCTGTGGCTCAAGTGGCTAAGGTGCCAGCCACATACTCCAGAGCTGATGGGTTCGAATCTGGTCCGGGCCTGCCAAACTGACAACTACAACCAAAAAATAGCCGGGCGTTGTGGCGGACCCTGTAGTCCCAGCTACTTGAGAGGCTGAGGCAAGAGAATTACTTAAGCCGAGGAGTTGGAGATTGCTGTGAGCTGTGATACTAGGGCACTCTACCCCTCAGGGCAATAGCTTGAGGCTCTGTCTCAAAAAAAAAAAAAAAAAGGATAACAGGGGCCCCTGTCACTGGCACAGAAATGACTGTCAGAAAGAAGGAACTTTCTTATATTCAGTTTCCTAAAAGTAGGAGGCAGGACACACGGGGAGGCACAGGGATGGGTCAGGAGGTCAAAGGAGTGAGGAGAAACTGAGTGGGAGTGTTTATTGTGGTTTCCATGGGAAGGGATGGGTAAGGCAGGGTGGCCAGTTTAAGACTGGTTAGTTTAATTCACTTCTCAATGCTCTGGGGCACAGGGGTTGTACCTGGTTGTCTAATACCCAGCTCTGGGGTGATCAGGGCAGGTGGATAGTTGCCTAAAGTGTAAGAAGCCCCAATAGGTGGGGGGTGTGGGCTCTGAATTGGGTGGTTTGCATTTGAAAGGTCTACTCCTGGGTGAGCTGTTCACCGTCTCTAGAATTGGTTAACCCTGGCTTGAGCAGACAGTCCCTCCAGGGTGAGCAAGGCCCCAGACATCAAAGTATCAGAGTACAGAATCAGAGACACGGCTGATACCAGGGCCTCTACGTATCAAGCCCAGTTCTAGCAGCCAGGCAGTGAATGAAACAGAGTCTGGGTATTTGTGGGGCTCAGATCCTGTGGGGAAGATAGATAATGAGCAAACAAAAAACCAAACAGGTATTTTATAAATAGATCTTATTTTTTTCTTTTTAAAATTGTTTTTTAGGCTTGGTGCCTGTAGCTCAGCGGCTAGGGCGCCAGCCACATACACCAGAGCTAGTGGATTCGAACTCGATCCCAGCCTGCCAAACAACAATGACAACTACAACCAAAAAATAGCCGGGGGTGCTGGCCCCATATTCTAAGGGTTGAGAGTTCAAACCTGGCCCTGGCCAAACTGCAACAAAAAAATAGCTGGGTGTTGTGGTGGGTGCCTGTAGTCCCAGCTACTTGGAAGGCTGAGGCAAGAGACTAGCTTAAGTTCAAGAGCTTGAGGTTGCTGTGCGCTGTGACACCACGACATTCTACCAAAAAGAACTAATAATAATTAAAAAATAAATAAATAAGGACAGTGCCTGTGGCTCCGTGGGTAGGCACTAGCCCCATGTACCAAGGGTGGCGGGTTCGAGCCTGGCCCCAGCCAAACTGCAACAAAAAAATAGCCAGGCGTTGTAGTGAGTGCCTGTAGTCCCAGCTACTCAGGAGGCTGAGACAAGAGAATCTCCTAAGCCCAAGGAGTTGAAGGTTGCTGTGATCTGTGATGCCACAGCACTCTACTGAGGGCTAATAAGTGAAATTCTGTCTCTAAATAAATAAATAAATAAATAAGGGTGGCGCCTGTGGTTGAAAGGAATAGGGCACTGGCCCCATATGCCAGAGGTGATGGGTTCAAACCCAGCCCCGGCTAAAAACTGCAAATAAATAAATAAATAAATAAAATTACAAACCCAGCCCCGGCTAAAAACTGCAAATAAATAAATAAAATTATTTTAAAATAAAATTGTTTTTTAAAATTTCAGATTAGGCTCGGCACCTGTGGCTCAAGCAGCTAAGGCACCAGCCACATACACTTAAGGTGGCAGGTTCAAATCCAGCCCAAGCCCACCAAACAACAATGACAGCTGCAGCCAAAAAATGGCTGGGCGCCTGTGGTCCCAGCTACTTGGGAGGCTGAGGCAGGAGACTCGCTTGAGGCCAGGAGTTGGAGGTTGCTGTGAGCTGCTGTGATGCCATAGCACTCTACCCAGGGGGATAGCTTGAGGCTTTGTCTCAAAAAAAAAAAATTTCAGATTAGGGGTGGTGTCTGTGGCTCAAGGGAGTAGGGCACCGGCCCCATATACTGGAGGTGATGGATTCAAACCCGGCCCTGGCCCAAAACTGCAAAATAAAATAAAATAAAATAATAAAATTTCAGATTAGGGTGAGCACCTGTAGTTCAGTGGCTAGGGCACCAGCCACATGTACTGGAGCTGGCAGGTTTGAATCCAGCCCAGGCCTGCCAAACAACAATGACAACTACAACCAAAAAATAGCTGGGCGTTGTGGTGGGAGCCTGTAGTCCCAGCTACTTGGGAGTCTGAGGCAAGAGAATCGCTCAAGCCCAGGAGTTGGAGGTTGCTGTGAGCAGCGATGCCACAGCACTCTACCAAGGGTGACAAAGTGAGATTTTGTCTCAGAAAAAAAAAAATCAGCTTCAGCCCTGTTCTCTGTCTGGGCAGAGGGTGTCCAATTTGGCATCTGCAGTACACCAGGTATATTATCCATGTCTTGAGCCAGGCCTGCTATCCCCCTATTGGGCAGCTGAGGACAGAGATGTGGTGACTCACCCTGTCACAGACCATATGCAGGTGAAATGGCAATACATGCTAAACTGTAAGCTCCATGAGGGCAGGGCTCTTTGTTTTGTTCTCTTATGTGTCCCAAGTCCTCGGGACAATATCTAGCACATAATAGGCACTCAATAAATATTTGGTGAGTTAAAGAAAAAAAGTGAGGAGGACAGTACCTATGGCTCAGTAAGTAGGGTGCTGGTCCCATATACCAAGGGTGGCGAGTTCAAACCCAGCCCGGTCAAACTGCAACAACAACAACAACAACAAAATAGCCAGGCATTGTGGAGCGCACCTATAGTCCCAGCTACTTGGGAGGCTGAGGCAAGAGAATCGCCTAAGCCCAAGAGCTGGAGATTGCTGTGAACTGTGATGCCACAGCACTCTACTGAGGGCAACAAAGTAAGACTTGGTCTCTAAAGAAAAAAAAAGTGAGGAATAGTCTGGGTGCAGTAACTCACACCTGTAATCCTAGCACTCTGTGAGGTCAAGGTGGGTAGACTGTTTGCGTTCAGGAGTTTGAGACCAGCCTGAGCAAGAATGGAATCACTTCTCTATTAAAAATAGAAAAAACTAGCTCGGCATGGTGGCAAGTACCTGTGGTCCCAGGTACTTGGGAGGCTGAAGCAGGAGAATTGCCCAAGCCCAGGAGTTTGAAGTTGCTCTGAGCTACAATGCCATGGCACACTAGCCAGAGCAACAGAGTGAGACTCTGTCTCAAAATAAATAAATAAATATAAAAAAATTAAAGAATTGAGGAATAAATAACAATGCTTAAACTACTTGGGAAATGTTTAGTAAATGGTGCAGGCACTGGGCTAGGACATATACAGTTGGAACAAACATTGACCTTGTGGCATTTGCTATGTGAATTCTAGTCCTCAGTTTTCTCCTCTATAAATGCAGACCTTGTGATAGGCTAATGAATGTAAGTGCTGTGGCAAGGTCGGGGTTAAGGTTGTGTCCAGGCCTCCTGGGATGAAACTGGGTGATGTCCCCTTGGTCTAGGGACTCTCTATGGGGCTTGCTCCGTACTGCTTGGACTGTGTTAGTTAAAAGGACACCATCGCCCTCTTATGGCTGCAGCCCCACTCAACAACTGGGCTATTATTTGCAATTTTTTGGTTCTAGCCAGGCAAAGAGGCCAAAGGCCTGGCCTGCCCACTTCCCTATGACCTATGGGGCACCAGCATTTATGCTATCACTGCCTGGAAGGGTTGATGTTCTTGGCAAGTGTAGTCATCAGCCTTGCTCAAGTGAAAGAAATGCTTTCTTTCTGAAGATTTATAAAACAGTTGGCCTGATGGATCTTCAGAAGGCAGTGGACTTAATTTATTGACCACAACATGGGTGGATGATGCAAATTACCTCCTTTAATCCTCTTCAGAGGCTCTCGTATGGAGAATTATCATTTCCAGTTCCCTCAGGTTGAAACGCAGTTCGCTGTGAATGTAAGGGAAACGCTCTCATTAAACAGAGCCAGAGAAAAGGCCTTATAGTAAGGTGCCCAGATTTTAACATTGGTAAAGCCGGACACCATTGACTGGGGGGCGGGGCGGTTCTTAATTCAAAATTTGGTCTATATGGAGCAACAGAAATTTTCATAGAATGCAAAAATAGTATTGTAATATATATGTTTTTAATTTCAACATAAGTACAATTTACAAATATAATACATTAAAAAAATTATGTATAGGGCAGTGCCTGTGGCTCAAAGGAGTAGGGCGCTGGTCCACCTAGGCAACCTAGCCCAGGAGGGGAGTAGGGAATTTACATTAGCTTTTTCATTTCCAAATGAATTTACATTAACTTCTTCATTCCCAAATGGAGTTACATTAACCTTTTCAGCAGCCGAAAACCATATATTCCATGTATTCCCTTCCCGTTGTCCCGCAGTTCCCTAGCTTGTCATGCATTCTTTCCAAAAATCGGGACTTTTTAAAAACTCCGCAGGGGTGGGACAAATTGTTAAAAAGCGGGACGTCTGGTCACCTTACCTTATAGACATCTCTCTACCCACCAGTGCCCAGCACACAGAGAGCACTCAAGTGGCTGTAAGAGCAAAGGCAAGTGAAGATCTTCATATTATGAGTCCATTTGCCTCCCCACAAAATATTCCTATCTTCCAAGGTTTGATCTGTTTTCTTAGATGGTTTTTCCTCTCTCCTTCTCTTTTTTTTCAAAAGAAATGTTAGTGTTAGATAATTGCCTCAGAAAGCTCCCTCCCCCCAAAAAGTCCCTTCCTACCCTTAAAGTTACAACTCCTCCCCTAACACAGGGAGGGGCCCGCTTGCCTCATCACCCTGTTCCAATTTCCCACTGCCTCCCCTATGGCTCTTTCTGCCGGAGCAATAACTCCTTATTGGTTATCCCACCATCCCCTTACCATTCTGAGAATTCCCTATATAAGGGTACGTGTCTGCTCCCTTCTTTCTATTCCTCCCTCCCTTTTTCTCTACTCTCTCTTCTCTTCCCCACTCTTTCCTTATCTTTCTCCCCTCTTTTCTCTCCTCCTTGGTGCTGCTCTGCAGCCTCCCCTCCCCCACCAATAAAGACCTTTCATGCGGTGGTCTGTGAGATCTCTGCCACTTGAAGTGCCTCTCTTTCAGTTAGAGTAAGTCAGCTCACCCCAAAGAGGTCTTTACTAAAGAATACAACCAACTGAGTATTATCTGGAACACTATTTAGGGGTGCAGAAGCACCCACAACTCTGCAGCAATGTAGAATGTGTCATAGCAATGTGTCTTGGGCTACTAGAATAGGGTGACCAGACGTCCCACTTTTGGCGGGACAGTCCTGCTTTTTAACAATTTGTTCTGGGTCCCGCAGTGTTTTAAAAAAGTCCAGATTTTTGGAAAGAATGCACGAAAGGGTGGGAGAACAGGAAGGGAATATACAGTCTTCCACTGCCATGTGGCTTTTTCGCCATGAGTGTTATATTATTTTTGTTAATTTTATAATGTTAAACTGTAATAATAACAAATAATTGTTGAGAAGTGATTATGGAGAACTGCTTATCAAAGTTTGCATTGTCAGGCTGCGCCCCGCCCCCAGGCCATGTTGTCCCGCTTTACAAATGTTAAAATCTGGTCACCCTATACTAGAACAATGGTCTGAAAAGGGGTTCTTCTCTCTGGTCCCAGGGTTTTCTGTAGATCTCACCTCCAGATCCTTCTGAGCTGTCTCATACAAACCAGGTTTTAGCTGCTTACAGCTGGACTGAAACCCAGACTATTCCTCAATTATCTCTAACCCTGGTGAACAAAAACTGGGATGATTAGTATGAGATACTTTTAGTAAAAAGTTACACTGTTTACAATTCCAGGTTTGTTTTTTTTTTTGAGACAGAGCCTCAAGCTGTCACCCTGGGTACAGTGCTGTGACATCACAGCTCACAGCAACCTTCAACTCCTGGGCTCATGCGAGTCTCCTGCCTCTGCCTCCCAAGTAGCTGGGACCACCGGCGCCCACCACAATGCCTGGCTATTTTTTGGTTGCAGCCATCATTGTTGTTTAGCAGGCCCGGGCTGGATTCGAACTGCCAGCTCAGGTGTATGCGGCTGGCGCCCTAGCCACTTGAGCCACAGGCGCCGAGCCACCAGGGTTTTTTTTTTTTTTTTTTTTTTCTAATTGTACGGATTCTTTCTTGCCAATAGTAAACACGTCAACTCGGTTCCCTCCTTCCCTTCAGGTTAACCTAATGGTTGCCAATAGTCAACATGGCCGCCATACTCTGCGCTCCTGGCGGCCGGTGCCCGGAAGCCCCGCCCCTCCGGGTGAGCCTGGGAATTGCGGAGCCGGATGTTGCAGCTTCCCGTCTAGCTGCGCCTGCGCAAGCTATTGGCGCCAAGATGGCGATGGAGATGAGGCTTCCAGTAGCTCGGAAGCGGCTTAGCGAGAGTCTGGGGCGGGAGACTAAGAAACACCTAGTGGTGCCGGGGGACACGATCACTACGGACACTGGCTTCATGCGGTATGTGGGGACTTGAGAAACCCAGGGCCGCAGAGTGCGGCTGCAGGGCTCTCTGCACGCGGCCTGCTGGCCCGAAACCCGACTTTTGACTCCTTGTGTCTAACTCCCTGTGGTACCCAGGGCTCATGTCCTGAGCGTCCCAGTCACCTCGATTATGAGCCTCGTGCTTTTTACTCCCCGCGTATTGGGTCCCCGTCTGCGTTTGTCTCAGTCCCTTAAAACCCTCCTGTCTTGACCTCCAGGGGCCTTGATTTTTGGGTCTTCTTGAAGCCCACATCTTATAGCCTTTCTTGTTGGAGACCTGGAAAACGGGAGGGGTAGGAGTAGGGGTTTCTTTCCAGTTTCCAGCTAAGGGGACAGTGGGTTTACCAGACGTAGTTTTTCTTCTCCCTCAACATCATCTCCCAGCTAGGGGCTCGGTTTTGGAATCAATAACTGATTGGGGTTAGAGCAAACAGATGTACTGTGCTACACAATCTTTGATTCTAAGAACACTTTAGTGTGTTGTAGTTGAGAGGGCAGGCTCTTGAGTCAGACACTCAAGGTTCCAATTCTGCCTCCACCGCATCTTATTAGCTATATTACCACTTCGAGGTCAGTTTTTTTCTCATCTGAAAGATAATGATGATAATATTTAATAGGGTATTGAGAATTAAATGAGATAATAGTGTAAAAAAAGAAGCAAACCCTCCATTATATCATGATCAGAGGTAAAAACCCTTTTTTTAAACACAGGTACGTGTACAAGGGGTACAGCATTTATAGTATTGCCTTTTAATCTCTTAGTTTATGATTATTGGAGCCTAGGAAATCTTCAGATTCATTCATGTTTTCAACATACATTCTGTGCAGTTGGGGTATAACTGAACAGAATGAAGATCTCTGGTGGCGTCCTATCACCGAGAGACAGATGATAAATACAGCAAAGAAGTTACACAGAATGTTAGGCAATAAATGCAATGGGGAAATGAATGTGGTTGAGAATGTGGCAGGAATGGAAGCAATGGGGTGCAATACTGGTCTTTTTCTTTTTTGTTTGTTTTTTGGGACAGAGTCTCAAGCTGTCACACTGGGTAGAGTGCCATGGTGTCATAGCTCTGAGCAACCTCCAACTCTTGGGCTCACGTGATCCTCTTGCCTCAGTTTTTCTATTTTCAGTAGAAACAGGAGTCTCACTCTTTCTCAGGCTGGTCTCAAACCTGTGAGCTCAAGCAATCCACTCACCTCAGCCTAACAGAGTGCTAGGACTATAGGTCTGAGCCACTGTGCCTGGCCCAATACTGTTTTTTTTTCCCCTAATGAATGAATATATTTTTGAGACAGAGTCTCAAGCTGTTGCCCTGGGTAGAGTGCGGTGGCATCACAGCTCACAGCAACCTCAAACTCTTTTTTTCTTTTTGCAGTTTTTGGACAGGGCTAGGTTTGAACCTGCTACCTCCAGCATATGGGGCCAGTGCCCTACTCCTTCGAGCCACAGGCGCCGCACAGCAACCTCAAACTCTTAGGCTTAAGCAATTCTCTTTTTCCTCAGCCTCCCAAGTAGCTGGGACTACAGTAGCCTGCCACAAAGCCCAGCTATTTTTTTTTTGGTTGTAGTTGTCATTGTTGCTTGGCGGACCTGGGCTAGATTAAAATCCACCAGCTCTGGTTTATGTGGCTGGTGCCTTAACTTATTTTTTTTTTTTTGAGACAAGAGTCCTGTTGCCTTTGGTAGAGTGTTGTGGCATCACAACTCAAACTCTTGGGCTAAATAATCCTCTTGCCTCAGCCTCCCAAGTAGCTGCGACTACAGGTGCCCGCCACAACGCCCAGGGTCTTGCTCTTGCTCAGGCTAGTCTTGAACTCCTGAGCTCAAGCAGTACACTTGTCTTGGCCTCCCAGAGTGCTGGGATTACTGGCATGCACCATCACACCTGGCCCGGGGTTGCTGTTTTAAATGGGATAGTCTAGGTAGGCCTGCTAGAGAATATGACATCTGAGCAGCAGAGTTGAGTAAGACAAGAGAGATGTTTGTGTTGCTAGCTCTCTGGAGAAGGAGTGTTCCAGGCAGAGTGAGCAGCCAGCACAAAAGCCAGGATTTAAGGTAGAGGAGCCCTTAGGTTTGAGGAACACAATGTTTTTGACAGGCAAGGTCACCTCAGGTGTTACACTGGTATTCTTTTGTGTCATCATCTTGCAACAGGGGCCATGGAACATATATGGGGGAAGAGAAACTTATTGCATCTGTGGCTGGCTCTGTGGAGAGAGTAAACAAGTTGATCTGTGTGAAAGCTTTGAAAACAAGGTGAGAAAAAAGGTGTGTATTCTCTTTGTTGTAGCCTCCATGCTATACAACCAGATCTTTTCTGTCTCCTTTTACCTCACACCCTCACTTTTGCCTTTCCTATCATGCTGTAGAACTGCAGTTTTGAACATGACTTTAGGAAAGGGGTTATAGATTAGTGTGGACTTCAAAAGTTTCCCCATGTTGGCTCGGCGCTTGTGGCTCAAGCGGCTAAGGCACCAGCCAC